>CAUOFW020002947.1:45712-96767 GCA_963454935.2 Ilex paraguariensis
CCCCCCCCCCCCCGGGGAAATTCCTCCCAATCAACCAATACCCCATTGGCACTCACATATTAGTCTGCGGTTTCGTCTTCACACATCCGACGACTTTTGTAACCCAGAAACACATTTGAAAACAAGACGAAAGCGTCGATCAAACACCCTCCAACTCTCTCAGGTGCGAACTCGTCAACACTCACCTCCTTTCCTCTCCCCCCATTTCTTTACTAAACTCTCTCTCTCTCTCTCTCTACATATGCATATATTGTTTATGTATGTATCTTCTCGCTAACCACATACACATCTAGCTATAAAAGAGAGACTGTTTCCCAGAATTTCTGTGAATTCTCGAGAAATTTGTCTCAATTCCAATGGCTTTTCGCCGTAATTGTTTGCTGTTAATTGTTGTGTTGATAGTTGTTTGGGGTTCGCAGTGTGGCGACGCGTTTGGGACGTTTGGGTTCGATGTACACCACAGGTACTCTGATCCAGTGAAAGGAATTTTGGACCTCGATGGATTGCCTGAGAAAGGTAGTATGGAGTACTATTCAGCTATGGCTCATCGTGATCGGTTCATCCGGAGACATGGTGGTCGACGGCTTGCCGACACCGTTGACTCATCACCGCTCACTTTCGATGGAGGCAACGAAACTTATCAAATCGATGGTTTAAGATTGTATGGCTTCTTAGTCCTTTTTACTTGATTTAATTGTTTAATTACAGATGATTTTGTGTTGTCTATTTCGATTTTTTTGTTTATTGGAGAATTGAGTGATAGTAGTGGTGAATTTGTTGGGAGATTCAGAGAGTTTTGGATTGCTGTCTGTTTCGTTGCCTGAGAAAATATAAGAAATGGCAAGGCAAAGGGAAATACAGTTTGTAATAATCAAACTCTTATTCAAGAAATAATTAAATTTGCGTAGTAATGGGTCAAGCCCAATAGTCCAACTCATGTGATAAGTCTGGTCTGAGTTTTAAGGCCCAACTCCAAGGGGTCCACTAAGTCCAGCCCAATGTGATCGACCTGATCAAACTCATCAAGCTCAAGGAGCNTTCTGATATAGATAATCTCTCTTTAATCAAACAAAAGAAGAAATTAATTAAAATACGCATTAACGGACTCAAAATACCAAAAAATAAGAGTAAATTATACTTTACCCTCCTAAACTATTACTCTTGATTTACTTTGTACCCTTAACTATAAAATTTCTAACATTGCATTTTCAAGTATTAATTTTATTTCATATCATTCAAATAGATAACAACAATCTTAAAAATCTTTCAAAAGAGTAACGAAAACTCCAAAGAAGTGTCTAATACCACTTTATTTTACCTCTTTTACAACTAAATAATTGCTGGAAAGAAAAAGAAGGTTGGTTAGATGAAGAAAATTTGGAACTTAAGAAAGGCAAAATCATAGATATGCATTTTTTTTTTATTGATTTTTGATCTGCACATATGTAATAGGCAATTGGTTATTGGTAGTACAAACCACTCATATGTGTATTTACCGTCAAAAAATTAAGATTTGTTATCAATTAGAGTGATATGAAACATAATTGATATTTTAAGATACAATGTGAAAAATTTTATAGTTAAAGGTACAAAGTGAAATAGGTAATAGTTTAAAGGGGTAAAGTGTAATTTATCCTAAAAAAA
Organism: Ilex paraguariensis; assembly: GCA_963454935.2. Classification (NCBI taxonomy): domain Eukaryota; kingdom Viridiplantae; phylum Streptophyta; class Magnoliopsida; order Aquifoliales; family Aquifoliaceae; genus Ilex; species Ilex paraguariensis. The sequence continues at coordinate 47,357 of CAUOFW020002947.1, forward strand.
AATTGAACAAAACTTGAACGTACCAAGAATTTTTTTTTTTTTTAAAATACCAAGAATTCAAAGTTCCTTGACCATTGACACCTACAGTCAAGGAGTATATCAGGCCCCCCCCCCCCCCCCCCCCCCCCCCCCCCCCCCCCNAATTTGTTGGGAGATTCAGAGAGTTTTGGATTGCTGTCTGTTTCGTTGCCTGAGAAAATATAAGAAATGGCAAGGCAAAGGGAAATACAGTTTGTAATAATCAAACTCTTATTCAAGAAATAATTAAATTTGCGTAGTAATGGGCCAAGCCCAATAGTTCAACTCATGTGATAAGTCTAGTCTGAGTTTTAAGGCCCAACTTCAAGGGGCCCACTAAGTCCAGCCCAATGTGATCGACCTGATCAAACTCATCAAGCTCAAGGAGCTACATCAACAGGCAGCATGCAAGGTCATCTGAGAGTCTCTTCTACCACCTTAAAGTAGGGGTCAGCCAAGAGCTTCCTCTAGACTACCAAATGAACGTCTAGGAGCTCACCCTTGCTGCTTGGAGAGAGTTAATCTTCCCTCATCATTTGACCAAGTCTTTTGGAGAGCATCATAAACTTCCTAGCCCGTTGAGGAGAGCAGAGGTTGCTAAGCTATTTAATCACTGTTAAAGTCACCCCAATCCGTTATGACTATTAAATAACTCAAACCCATTATGACCGCTTGATTAACTATTTAATTAGTATCTATTATGAGGCAACTATAAAATATAAGTCCCACCAACACATGAGGGCATCTTACTCATTTTGAGCACAATTCTCTCCTCCTCTTTGAAAGCTTGTAATCTTCGACTCTCCCATTGCATCAGAGTTAATAAAATCTTTACGACCCTTGCCATTCCAAGTGGATGTAGGTCATCTTGACTGAACCATTATAAACTTGGTCTTCTCCCTCTCAACTTTACTGCATTTTATTTTACTTAATTGATAGGTGGTGTACAAATTAATTTTGTGCATCATCAGTTTGACGCCGTCTGTGGGGACGACAAAATTCTCACCTCTAAACACTTTTTTTTGCTGAATCAAAGGCTATCACCACCAGAATCCATGAATCAGCCTGAAGACATTCCACCAAGAGAGGAGGAGATTGCTCGTCCACCTGCCAATCCCGTCCCAAATGCGAAGCAGATGTTGGACACAATGCAACAATTTATAGTCCAGAATCAACAAATTCTACAATCAACGCTCGGGCAACAAGGAGGAGTGCAGCCTAGACCTCAAGCCAGGTGAGTTCCACTCCCAGGTCATCAAGGAGCTCCCCACCTCGGCGCTCCCCATAATAGGGCGCCTCACCTATAGGAGCTCCCTTAGGTGCCCCTCACAGGGGGCCCAATCATGAGGGACCTCCTCCTCTAGCCCTTGCACTTTCTCCCCATGGTGGAGGCCCACATTTCCAAGAGGATGAGGGTAAAAACCAAAGCATGAAGCATGAGAGTCATGTCCGTGATAATTCCAGAGTACCTCCCCCAATCATTGGAATGAAAAAATTAAGGAGGTGCAAAATCAATTAGGTAACGTCTTCAACGCCACGAAGGCACAAGGACCCGAGACAGTGGACTATCTTGTAAGTCGAACTGACACACCTTTCAAATCATACGTGGCAAACTACCTACTCCCTCAAAAATTCAAGATGCCATCCGTCGAAACCTTTGACAATACGAAGGATCCACTGGACCACCTCGAAACTTTTAAGACCTTGGTGCAGCTACACAACGTCCTCGATGAAATCATGTGCAGAGCGTTTCTAACCATATTGAATGGGTTCGCTCGACAATGGTTCGCCAAGCTCTCCCCAGCCTCCATTAGCTCATTTGTTGAGCTTAGTAGGTCCTTCGTGTCACATTTCATTGAAGGCCTTCCTAGGGGACCTTCAGTCGTTAAGCTTTCTTTTTTTCGTAATGAAGCGTCCACCGAAGAGCATGCCAGAACTGCTAGTGAAGGCCCAGAAATACATGAATGCTGAGGACATTACAAGGGCCAAACGAGGGGAGTCCTCTAGAGTTGGGGAGAAAAGAAAAAAAAAAGACAGAGACGATAAGAAGGAGAGTATTAATAAGCATAACTGGACGGAGAGGGTATCTATCAAAGACCGGCTCGGTCCTGCTCCACAGAGAGATCGACAAGCCTTCACTCCCCTCAATGTCGATGTCGGACACATCCTATTACAGATCTAGGATGACCGCGCAATAAAATGGCCTGGGAGGATGAAGTCTCCTCCAAACCGCAGGAACCCAAACAAATATTCTCGCTTCCATCGCGACCATGGTCGTAACATCAACGACTACTATGACCTCAAAAAACAAATTGAAGAGCTCATCCAACGGGGTCATTTATGCCAGTATGTTGCTAGTAAGGGAAAGGCGTCGACGCTACCTCGTAATCAGGAAGGCCAACAGCCCATTGGAGAAATTCACACCATCTTTAGAGGGTTTGCAAGAGGAGGGGAATCCCTCTCCGCCATAAAGGCTCATGCCAGGAAAGTCAGACACCCCGATGAATTGCACCCATTTAAGGCGCCCAAGCATGGTAACAAGGTCATTTCCTTCTCAGAGAAGGATTTGGAAGGAATCCAGCACCCCCATGACGACCCTCTGGTGCTCACCATGACCGTCGCTAACTTTTAGGTGCGAAGGATTCCCGTGAACAGTGGCAGCTCTGCGGATATTTTGTTCGCAGAGGCTTATGATAAGCTCAACTTGGGCAGAGAAAGGTTGCAGCCCATCAGGTCGCCCCTCATTGGGTTCTTAGGGGAGAAGGTGTATCCTCTAGGGTCTATTACCTTACCTGTCATTGCCGGAGTGGCACCCCGAAGCTCCACGATCATGGTCAACTTTCTGGTGATAGATTACCCTTCAACCTACAACATTGTCCTAGGGCGATCAGCTCTCAACACCTTAAGAGTTGTGCCCTCCACCTATCATCTTATTCTCCGCTTCTCAACTCCAAACGGAGTCGGAGAGGTCCAAGGAAACCAGATAGCAGCAAGAGAGTGTTACGTCTCCTCATTGAAGACCAGAAAGCCACAAGAGGCATTGCAAGTGGAGGTCCTTGATCCGCGAGGTGATACCAAGTTGGAAAGAGGAGAACTAGTAGAGGAGCTCAGACTAGTGGTCCTAGATGAGGATTATCCAGACCGAAGAGTATACATTGGCTCTTCTCTTTTTGAAGATTTGGTCCGCCAGCTAATATACTTTCTGAGGCTCAACATGGACGTTTTTGCATAGTCACATGTAGACCTTGAGGGTATTGATCCTGAGGTCGCCACCCACCACCTCAATGTCGATCCTCACTATAAGTTTATTTGCCAAAAGTTAAGGGGTTCCTCTACTGAAAGGGCCCAAGCGATGGAAAAGGGAGGTGAAAAAATTGATAGAAAACAGGGCGGTCAGAGAAGTAGCCTATTCTGAGTGGCTCTCAAATGTGGTGATGGTGACTAAAGCTAATGAAAAATGGCGCCTCTGCCTCGACTTTACTGAGCTTAACAAGGCGTGCTCGAAAGATAGTTATCCACTACCACGAATTGACTTCCTCATTGACGCCACCGCAAGACATGAATCTCTCACCTTCTTGGATGCATATTTTGGGTATAACCAGATCAGCATGTACCCCCCAGACCAGGAAAAGACGTCATTCATCACTCTAAAGGAGACCTATTGCTACAAGGTCATGCCCTTCGAATTGAAGAACGCAGGAGCAACTTATCAACGACTGGTGAACAAGATGTTCCAGTCATAGATCGAAAAAACGATGGAGGTGTATGTGGACGACATGTTGGTAAAGAGTTTCGTAGCAACAAACCACATCGACCACCTCCAAAAAACTTTCAGTGTTCTCAAGATATTCCGCATGAAGCTGAATCCGAAGAAGTGCACCTTTGGCTTTGGGTCAAGAAAATTCCTTGGTTTCATGGTTAACCAGAGGGGAATTGAGGCGAACCCAGACAAGATCAAGGTCATCCTAGATATGAAGTCGTCTTCCTCGACCAAGGAGCTCTAGCGCCTCAATGAGAGGATTGCAGCACTCAACAAGTTTGTTTTCAAGTCTGCAAGCAAATGCTCGCATTTCTTCAAGATTCTCCGAAAAGCTTTCGAGTGGGGACTTGAGGCAGAGGAGGCCTTTCAAAAGCTCAAAAGCCTATTTGGCTAAACCTCCTCTCTTGTCACATGCCACGTCAGGAGAAAGATTATCCTTATACCTTTCTGTTTCTCCCTCGACAGTAAGCTCCATCCTCGTCAGGAACAATGATGGAGTGCAAAAGCTCATTTATTATGTGAGCAGAGCCTACCGAGGAGCAGATATCAGATATTTGGGGCTAGAGAAGCTAGCACTTGCCCTCATCACAACAGCTAGGCATTTACGACATTATTTCTAGAGTCACACCGTTGTCATGATCACGGATCAGCCTTTAAAGAGAGTCTTGGAAAAATCGGATGTATCTGAAAGACTCCTCAAGTGGGCAGTGGAATTAGGGGAGTTTGATATTCAATACCAGCCAAGGGCGGTCATCAAAGCATAAGCATTGGCAGATTTTATTGCTGAGCTTACACCAGCAGAGGAGGAGGCCAATGAGCTTTCCACACTTTAGACGTTGAGTCTGGACCCGCAAAGCAATCAAGCGCCCGACGAGGACACCCAAACGCTCGGCGAGAATAATGAGGCATCCAGACCAAGCGCACAGGTGCCCAAAGCAGGCACCCAAGCTCCCAGCTCTCCATCCTAGGTGCCCAGCTCTCCACCTCAGACGGTCAGCCTTCGTCCTCAGGCACCCAACCTGGCTTCCAGGCTCCCACGTTAATCTCCAAGCCCTTCTCTCTACCACTCTGGAAGCTCTATGTAGATGACTCCTCGACCAGTAAGGGAGGAGGAGCAGGGCTGATCTTGATCAGCCCCAACGGTACTTCCCTCAAATATGCAGTGAAGCTCCATTTTACTGCTTCCAACAATGAGGCAGAATACGAAGCCCTCCTCTCTGGATTGAGATTGACAGCTGAAATGGAAGTCCAACACCTCGCCACTTACAGTGATTCTCAACTGATTGTTAATCAAGTAAAGGGCAAGTTCGAAGCAAAAGGAGCTAGAATGCAGGAATACCTCGGTATGGTGAAAAGTTTGATCACAAAGTTTCAATACTTCCAAATCTGTCACATCCCGAGAGAAGACAACCTGGCTGCTGATGTACTCGCCAGGCTTACCTCATCCTTGGAAGCCCTATCAGGAGGACCAACATTCATTGGTCACTAGTTCGGACCAAGTAAGTTAGACATGGAAGCCAAAAACGTCAATTATGCATCGGCTGAGTCAAACTGGATGACCCCGATAAGGGCATACCTCCAATAAATGCGTTGCCAGAGGACACTCTAGAAGCCAGGAAGCTCAAGATGAGAGCATCCAAAGTTACTGTCCTACAAGACACCCTGTACAAGAGAGGCTACTCTTTGCCATTACTAAGATGCCTCTCACCTGAAGAAGCTGACTATGCCATGTGAAAGATTCATGAAAGGATTTGTGAAAGTCACTCTGGAGGACGCTCTCTTGCCCACAAAGCGCTCAGACAAGGCTACTTCTAGCCTAGCATGATGAGGGACGCCTAGGAATTCGCCAAGAAGTGCGACAAGTGTCAGCGCTTCGCTATTGTGCCCAGGCAGCCACCAGAGGAACTCATGGTCATCACAAGTCTGTGGTCCTTCTCCAAATGGGGCATCGACATTCTGGGTCCCCTACCTCTCAGTAGAGGACAGTGCAAGTTCGTGGTGATAGCGGTGGACTACTGCACTAAATGGGCAGAAGTAGAACCCCTAGCAAAGATAACAGATGCAAAGGTGAAAGATTTCATTTGGAAAAACATGGTCTGTCGCTTTAGGATATTCCACGTCATCGTCAGTGACAACGCTAAACAGTTTGACAACAAGCTCCTGAATTCCTTCTGCTCCGACTTTCAAATAAAGCAATCTCATTCAAGCTCGGCGCACCCGCTGACAAACGAACAAACGGAAGTTATGGTGAGAATGGTGCTACACAACCTAAAGACAAGGCTCGAAAAGGTGAAGGGTCTTTGGGTTGACAAGCTCCCAAGTATTTTATGGGCTTACCGCACCACACCAAGAGCTCCAACTGGAGAAACTCCATTTTTCCTTGCCTTTGGAACAAAGGCAGTCATCCTTGTGACCCTGTGGAAATCGGGGTGCACTCTCTAAGGGTCCAACACCACGATGCCGTCACCAATGAGAAAGGATTCCGCATTAACCTTGACTTGGTAGAGGAGGCAAGGGAGATGGTTGCGGTTCGCAATGCAGAGTACAAGTGTCGCATGGTAAAATATTACAATTCGAGGATAAAGCCTCATTCCTTCCACCCAGGAGACTGGATCCTCAAGAAAGTGATCCTCGCCATAAATGATTGACGAGAACGAAAGTTGGGACCAAACTGGGAGGGACCCTACCTCATAACAAAAATGGTGAGGACGGGCACCTACAAGATACAAAGTTTTGAGAAGAAGGTTTTGCCCCATCCATGGAATGCTGAGTACCTGAAGAGGTATTATCAGTGACACCTTGAGATAGTAGAAAAGTTGGGGACTTGATTTTATTTTGTAGGGCTATTACCCGATATTGCTTTATATAAGCAGAAAGATGAATAAAAATTCTAGATTTACTTCAAAAAGATATTTGCTTTTTCATATTCAACTTCTCAGCTTTAAAGTAGCATCAGTGGCAAAAATTATTTTTACAAAAGTATGGCTACAAAATGTTTTTTCAAAAATAAAAAATAAAAAAATCCCTAGCACTCTAACTACTCATGGTCGTCATTCTCCTCCTCATTATCATCCTCAGCATCGCCCGAGCCTCCATCACTATCATCAGGAGCTTCAGTTGACACGAAGCCTAAGAGGTGAATATCAAAGAAAACAACATAAATCTTCCCTCAGAACTCATCATAGCTGTCAATAAAGGCATCTATAAGGCCATTTGCCAAGTCCNCAATATCAAGGAAAACAACATAAATCTTCCCTCAGAACTCATCATAGCTGTCAATAAAGGCATCTATAAGGCCATTTGCCAACTCCCTTTCAGCTATGACAGCCTTCTCCTTAGCCAGTGAAGCTCTCTCGTGAGCTGCCTTCACCTCTGGCTCCACAGCAACCTCTCTGAACGTCTCCCTTTGACGGGTTTTTGCAAGCTCAGCCTCACTGAGCAAAGCCCTCTCATGGGCCTTCACAAGCTCATCCTCCCTGAGCGCGTCCCTCTGTGGGTCGCTAAGAGCTCAAACTCGAGCTTAGTTACCCTCACACGGGCCTCCTCAAGCTCAGCCTCTAGCTTGGCTGCTCTCTCATAGGTCGCCAAAAGCTCAGTCTCAAGCTTGGTCGCCTTCTCACGGGTCGCCAAGAGATCAGCCTCGGAAGCCCTGCCAGTAGCTTCAAGAGCAGTGATCCTCCCTTGAGCAGTAAATAGCTCCTTCTGCATAACTTCATTATTCTGTTTCAATTGACTGTGATATTGGGTCCTTGAAAGTAAGCAGACAGATGCAGTCGAAGTCTGGAAATGATAAAAGATAGAGGGAATGACAAAACGCATAAGAAAAGACCAAAAAAAGGGAGATAACAGACCCGTACCTAAGCCAGACCTTCTAAAAATGTGTTGATAATCCCCTCAGTGCCCAGAATACTGATCTGAGTAACTTCGGGCAGAAACACAAACCTCTCGAGCCTTTTCCTGATGACCAGCGGGTTGCCCAGCATAAGACCAACCCAAATTGGCACCCCTGTAGAAGTCCCCACACGAGGAGGAGACGAACGAGAGGCAGAAAGTGTGGCCAACAAGAAAGATTCTGGAGTAGCAGTGGCAACTGAAGAGATCGCTGGCTGAGGAGGCACCACCAGAGGGGTCACTTGATGGGAACACGCCCGAGACTCTACAGGAGGGATTGTTTGAGGAAAGCTCACCTCGGGCGGCGCCATTGAAAAAGACACCTGGGAAGCATCATCTGTCCCCGCCACCTTGGAGGAAGGAGGGTTCCTACTAGAAAGGCGGGAACTAATTATCTCCCTATCTACTGCTCCAAAGAAAATAAAGTGTTATCTAGATGAAAACACCAAGCAAAAAAGGAAGGTACAAAAGATCAACTCACTCTTCCTCTTCAAAGAGGTGCCACCGGACTTCGGGGATGGAGTAATAGCCCTGGCATCCTTGGGTAAAAGGACTCCCAAGTCCTTGTTAGGATAAGCCCTCACGGCCTGTAATTTCTACTCTTGGTCTTTGGAGAGCATAGGCGGATCTGCAAGGGAATGATGGATGAGTACACATACAAAAAAAAAGAAAAAAAAAGTAAGTATAGGGAGTACCGAGTTTCCTAACAACACTCCATTGTGTTGGTATCAAAACCCTATCGGCCTCTGCAGCTCACTCTTCGTCGACGAATAAGAAACGAGATTTCCAGCTGTGGTAATTGGAGGGTAATCCCATAAGCAACTTACCACCTCTTGTGGTAAAATAATACCATCCTCTATTTGGAGCAGAATTCTCACTCAAGTTATAAGCTGCATGAAATTCAACAGAGGAGGCATCTTCATGATGCACTTTCCTCCATAGTACTAAGAAACCCAGCAAAACTCTCAAACCGTTAGGTGACAATCACCCTGGGATAAGTGAAAAGTAATGAAGAATACTACAAATAGAAGGAGATATTGGAAACCTGATTCCAGCCTCCAGCATCTCCTCATAGATGGCAATGTCGCCAGAGGAGTCATCAGAGGCAGGCTCACTCATCTCGGCTCGACGACATAGCACAATCAGAAGAATGTGATGGGTGGAGACAATCCGTAAAATATCAACGTCTGAATTTAAAGTGCTGGAGATAGTACTTACTTTGGACCCATCATCATCGAGAGCTACCTTGTCTCAATGCTTCTTGGCACGAGGGCGTAAAGCTCAGTCCGAGTCGTTGCCAGAAAGGTCTCTAGGAGTATGATTTTGAGAAGCTACGCTTGAAAGAGCTGGACCATGGGCACAAATTAGATCACTTGGATGGTCTCCCACAGTATATCCGACAGCCTACACGCCATGATCTGATCGCCCAAAGGAGATTAATGCAGCCTGGACGCCTAAACTGACTGCCTCCACATGAACAGGCTGCTCGCCCAGGCTGCCCAGCGCAGCAGGCAACTTGCCTAGGCTGCCCAGTGCAGTAGGCTGCTCGCCCAAAGCTGTCTACCCCTCCTACTCGCCCAGATCTGTCTCCCTCGCATTCAGTAACACGCAGACAGCAGCCTCAACACCCAGATTGGCGCCGAAATCAGTACCCTGCTCGCCCAAAACATCCTACTCAGCACCGAAATTAGCTCTCCTCATCTCCTGCTCGCCCATGTTGACTAAATTAGCACCCAAGTAAGCACCCAGCACCCCCATTTCGCGCACGGCAGCTGCGCGCCAAGCGGAGGTGTCCCACGGCAGCTCCACCTTTCTCAGGCCTTGCGCCTCCATCTCCCCTCCAAGGACAACGCCAACTCTCTTAAGTTCCTTACTGAGATTTGCAAAACTTTGAACATCCTCACCACTAGCTACCATTGTTCAAAATGCTCAATTCGGAAGTCTCAGAAATGGGTTCTTGAAAGATTTCAAGAAAAAGCTCTCTTCCTCTCTCAAGAATGAATGAAGTGGGTGGAATGAAGAAGAAAGCTACTATTTATAACCTAGGGTTTTAAAATCTTCTTGGAGAAGCAAAAATCCAAAAGCCCCAAATTGCAACTTAGGGCTTTTCAAGAATCCAAAAAAGGAAGGGAAGGAAGGAGTTTATAAAGTTGATAGGGTCCTACAAGCAAAAAGAGTCTAATGGAGGAGATGGGGTCGCTGATCAAGAGAAGTTTTTTTTTTTTAAAAAAATCAGATTTAAAAAAGGGCTATTTTGATTGCAACTCTAAATGGAGCTTATTATATATCAAAATCAATGCCCTCAACAAGCTGAGCAAATCTCATTACCATAGGTAATGAGATTTTTTGGCCTCCTGAAGTTCTTTCAGTTATGTCGATTTGTCGAAAGTTCAAACTCAACCTGAATGTCCTCCTTTCCAAGTTCCATTAGACGCAGGGCATTGGAGGGCAAATGATGGGTCAAGTCCAAGAGTCCAACTCATGTGATAAGCTCGGTCCGAGTTTTAAGGCCCAACTCCAAGGGGTCCACTAAGTCTAGCCCAATTTGATCAATCTAGTCAAACTCATCAAGCTCAACGACCTACATCAATAGGGAGCATGCAAGGTCATCTGGGAGTCGCCTCTACCACCTTGGAGTAGGGGTCATCCAAGAGCCTCCTCTACACTACCAAGGGAACGTCCAAGAGCCACACCCTCGTCGCTTGGAGAGAGTCAATCTTTTCTCATCCTTTGACCAAGTCTTTTGGAGAGCATCATAAATTTCCTTGCCCATTGAGGAGAGCAGAGGTCACCAAGTTATTTAATCACTGTTAAAGTCACCCCAATTCGTTATGACTATTAAACAGCCCCAATCCGTTATGATCGCTTGATTAGCTATTTAATTAGTATCCATTATGAGGCGACTATAAAATGTAAGCTCCACCAATACTTGGGGGGCATCTCACTCATTTTGAGCACAATTCTCTCCTCTCTAAAAGCTTCTCCTATTCTCTCATTGCACCTGAGTTAATAAAATCCCGGCGACCCTTGCCATTCCAAGTGGACGTAGGTCACCTTGACCAAACTACTATAAACTTGGTCTTCTTCCTCTCAATTTTATTGCATTTTATTTTACTTAATTGACAAGTGGTGTACAAACCAATTTTATGCATCATCACGTAACAAGGCAAATTCTGAAAATATTTAGAAATTTAAGAAAAAAGTGTGTGTGTGTGTGTGAGAGAGAGAGAGAGAGAGAGAACTTACTAGGAGAGTAGATCAATCTTTAATATTTTCAACCTGTCATTTCCCTTCCTTCCTTTGTGCTCTGTTTGGTATGATGAAAAAATGAAAGGATAGAAAATTGAAAAGATGAAAAGTTGGAGGAATAAATAAAACATCATGTTTGGTAAGGAAAAAAATAGGAAGGATGAAAAAGTGGATGGATGAATTTTCCTTCCAACTCATCAAAATCAATCCCCCTAAAATCAGAAGGAAAGTTAATTATTTGTGTTGAAATATATCTTATTTGTCCATATATCTTTTGATATATATATATATATATATATATATATATTCATTTCATATATAAATACAATGATAAAATATGTATTTATATTTTTTTTTTTTAAAATTTTAAAAAATTTGTTTCCATCTTATCTAGGGGTAGAAATTTCGACTCAATACGATAACACGACTCAAACTCCCCATGAATTTTATGACTCAAACTCGAAAATAATCTGACACACGAACACGAAATATAAACGGTTCATATTCAGTTCAACCCGTCAAACTCAAAATTGACTCTATCAACCGTTTATTTAAAAATAAACACTTTCTTTATTTTCTCGTTTATATGGTAACACAAAATTAACATGTTTAATTAATATTATATACATAAAATATTAACTATATGTAACTATTTATTAAGCATTTTTTTTTTAACAAATATTTATTGAGAATTGACATAATTATTATATAAAGAATATATTTTTACCTATTATTATTATTATATTTATTTAAGTTAATTTTTAGTTTGTAAAAAAAATATGAGTATAGATTCAATTGAGTAAAAATAGAATATTAGCGTTAAATTTTTTATTCAAAGTTTATGTGAGTCAACACAAATATAAAAACGAACACGACACGAAAATAAACAGGTCAATTCAACACGATACGATTAGCTAAATGAGTTGAGTTATGTTTACCTAATGTTCAACACGAATCCGCAATAACTCGACACGAACCTAACATGACATGACTCGATTGTCATCACTAATTTTAGCAAACACAAAAAAAAATTAATAATAATAATAAGCATTTTTTTTTTTTCATCCATTCTATCAAATCCAAAGGAAAGAAAGTGTATCATTCCTATTTTTCTTCTTTAAAGATAAAAAGTGTATTTCTCCTACTTTTCATCTTTCCTACCAAATAGAGCATTCCAGTTTGGATAGTCAATGAATCCAGCCAAGGGTCACAAAAATGACTCTTTTATTGATGGTTTCAGTTTGGGTCTTGGTTTTTCTATTATGATTCATATAATAATAACTGCTTCTTCAATATCGTTGTGGGAATTTTCAGTTTGCATTATGCGAATGTCTCGGTTGGCACGCCAAGTTTGTCATATCTGGTGGCACTTGACACTGGCAGCGACCTGTTTTGGTTACCATGTGATTGTACCAGTTGTGTACGTGGCTTGGTGCTGGGATCCGGACAAGTACGTTAATCTGTTTGACTTCTGTAGTTTCTTCAGATGAAAAATGCATGTTTGAAAGAAAATACGAGCTTTAACCTTTCNTGTAGCAAATAGGAAGTGTTCTTTACTTTATTTTGAGCAATGATGCATGTGTCCTTAAAATTGTAAAAATTACCAGTGAGGACTTAATATTGGGCCATATATATATGGTTATAATTATATATGCTTGGCTAATCGATCATTTTATATGGGGGAGGCTTTATAATTATATATGCTTGACTTTTAGTTATATCTAATAATAATACATACATACATGCATGCATCTCAACTCAACAATTATTTTCCTAATTTATTAGTGGAACCTGGGAAGCCATCACCGTTGAAGTACCACCAAACATGAACTATCAATGCCCATGAATTTGGTTGTTCAATACAATAACCACCGTGCCACTGAATGAATGGAAACATTAGCAATCACCGCTCACAACTGGATGAAATCAGACGAGTACTGTTAATTCCATCGGGTTTTTAGTACCTACTCCAATAAAAGAATATTGTTGGGTTCTTAAAGATCAAATCCAAAAACTGTCCACATTGTTTGAGCTTGCGTTATAAGCATGTTGGTGGAGTCGCACAAGACATACCAAGTAGCAACGCCTGTCAGGTTGAGACACAGGTCACTGAATTGCTCCAAATTATCCACACTGATCAATTTGCACGCAACCAGTGCATGAAAAATATTTTAGGGTTAATTACAAAATGCCCTGTTCAAGTTTAGGTCATGTTGTAATTAATTCTCTTAGGTTTTAAGTTTAACAATTTTCCCATTGAAGTTTTTGCCGGAATAAATTGATTGACATTCATTTTCCTTTTTCGTTCTTCTCCAAGCAGTGAACCACGACAACTAATTGATCAACCGTGTGTGTATATATAAAAATTCTCTCCTCCCCCCCCCCCCCCCCTCCTCTCCCTTGAAAAAAAAATAAACCCCCCACTGGGGAAGGGGGGTGTTAAAACGGGTACTCCCGATATTATATTGCCATGGAAGATCTCTTATCGTTGATAAGATTTGATCTTGAGATACAGCAGAGGAGCATAACTTGAAAGAGGATCATTGCTTTGTTTTGATTTTTAAGTCATTTGCTGTATTTGCTTATATCTGAAGTATCATTGGTAGCATAGTATCTATGCATTGTGAGCGTTCATTAAGGAAAATGTTATGTCTACTACCAAGTCTTTTACTAAATTTTATATCTCAAATAATGTGACAAATTGAGAGTTATAAGATAGATAGTGAGAACTTGTGGGACCTACTGATCCTATAATTCATATTAATCTTGGGATAAAAAATTTGGTGGATATAACATTAAATACCAATCGACTCCTTCCTGATAATATCTGTTGTTTTGTTTTTATCCAGAGAACTTTATGACCGGTTACCGTATAGTTTTTGATCGTGAGAAGATGGTTTTGGGTTGGAGGGCTTCTGACTGTGAGTATTGTTTCTTCATTATTAATTTGATTTTTGAAACTCTATCTCTCTTAAGTGAGTCGGGATTTGTTGTATCCAGGTTATGATGCCAAAACTTCCAATACTCTACCGGTAAGCCCGCTAAGCTCCCCTGCAGGTCCTCCCGATGCCACCATGAATCCAGAAGCCACATCAGGAATTGGGAATGGCTCCCCTTTCCCTAGTTCAACACCGCCACCACCATCTGCAGGGAACCATTCGCCCCGCTTGAATTCCTTTGTTTACACACTTCTGTTGGTTCTTTTTTCTCTTTCGACCCACTATTTGATCATTCTTTCCTCGTAAGGTTTTTTTTTTCTTCATTATATATATTTTTATTAATATGAGGTGTATTACACACAATATTTGAGCCATTGCGTGCATCCTATTTATTAGTACTTTCAGCATTGATTCCAACCTGAGTTGTAAATATACTACTGTTTCTCCGCATCTCTCTGCTTGATAAATAGGAGAATGAATAAAGAATTTGTTTTCTGAATGTCAATGCTAATACACGAACCGGATTTTCTCTTTTGGGGTTGGGGGGGGGGGAGGGGGGGTTCAAATAATGGTATAACAATGTATTTTTATTCTTAATGAATTATTTAATTAGATCATTAATGTTATAACATTTACATGAATACATAAAAATTAATCTCACCCGGTATACTAGTCTCATATCTTTTCACCATTAGCCTGATGACTAACTCCTATATGCACATCCCTATATTGATCGCACTGGTATATTTTTAATCTCGTTACCATTTAGGGATGGTAATCTAGTCTTCTCTTCGCATAAAACATGATTTTAACACACACAAAAACTGTTATTTTAGTTTCAACGCACACAAAATTTTTCTTTCATCACCAAAGAACATTTAAACAATAATACAAAATTATTCCACAAGTTTTCAAATTTTATATGTATAACAATTCACAATTATAAAATATTTAATTGCGACACCAAACATCAATATATATATCATATATATGAAATATTCACATACAAGAACCCACATGGTTAATATAAAATATCGTCTCAAAAAAAATAATAAACTATTCGTCTTGATTCCCGAACTCTAACTTAAAATCCTTTTTTCCAAACTCAAAATAATCACCACCTAGATCAAAGAACAATGCAACGATCAACTCTTATTTCAAACTTCATCATTTGACATATATACCTATTGATATATACCCATCGATAATAGTTTAAANATTAATGTTATAACATTTACATGAATACATAAAAATCAATCTCACCCGGTATACTAGTCTCGTCTCTTTTCACCATTAGCCTGATGACTAACTCCTATATGCACATCCCTATATTGATCGCACTGGTATATTTTCAATCTTGTTACCATTTAGGGCTGGTAATCCAGTCTTCCCTTCGCATAAAACATGATTTTAACACACACAAAAACTGTTATTTTAGTTTCAACGCACACAAAATTTTTCTTTCATTACCAAAGAACATTTAAACAATAATACAAAATTATCCCACAAGTTTTCAAATTTTATATGTATAACAATTCACATTTATAAAATATTTAATTACGACACCAAACATCAATATATATATTATATATATGAAATATTCACATACAAGAACCCACATGGTTAATATAAAATATCGTCTCAAAAAATTAATAAACTATTCGTCTTGATTCCTGAACTCTAACTTAAAATCCTTTTTTCCAAACTCAAAATAATCACCACCTAGATCAAAGAACAATGCAACGATCAACTCCTATTTCTAACTTCATCATTTGACATATATACCTATTGATATATACCCATCGATAATAGTTTAAAGTAAGATTATATCGTTAGTCTTTAGAAGTTTAAATACTATTCTGAAAAATTTATGGAAGCCTAGTAAACAAAAAATTTGTTAGGAAATTACACTTTGAGCCCATCGTCTTCTAGTCCATACTCCCTTTAATTATACTGCCCATTCTCGCTGCTTCTCGAACCCACCCCAAACTAATCAGAGAGAGAGATAGGGTTGAGTCTCAGTTCGTCCATGGCCTTTGCTCACTATCTACTAGCCGTTCCCGTCGAAACGTNAAAAATTTGTTAGGAAATTACACTTTGAGCCCATCGTCTTCTAGTCCATAATCCCTTTAATTATACTGCCCATTCTCGCTGCTTCTCGAACCCACCCCAAACTAATCAGAGAGAGAGATAGGGTTGAGTCTCAGTTCGTCCATGGCCTTTGCTCACTATCTACTAGCCGTTCCCGTCGAAACGTCAATTTCTCACAGGAAATCTATTATCACTCCGTCATTATTGACATCGCTATCGCTATCGCCATCGGCATCTTCTTCTTCTTCTTTTTCCTCATCTTGAGGCTCTGTATTTTCAGTAGCATTATCTTATTCTTGTTCTTCTACTCATTCTTCTCTCGAGTCAAAGGATCGTAAACTCTCTATCATTCCCAAGCTCTGCAGAATCGGAGACAGAGGTGATTTCGATTTTTTTACTTTTGGTTTTTCGTTGTTTTACTTGTTTTCTGCTTGTAGTTCTGGTTCGGGGGACTTTGGGTTCTCGGTCTACTCAAAACCTTTCGATTGCTCTCTAGTATCTGCTTAAACTGTTTCTGTTAATTAATTTTATGTCAAGCTATGACAAACTTGCCAATTTTGATTGATACGCGGTGCTGGAGCATAAGCTTTGCCGCTTCAGCCTGTTTAGTGACTTGCAATATTTTGGAATCTTATGTCTGTGGGGTGGGTGATTGTAATAGTTATAGGAAATGCTGGGTTCAGAAGGGCAATTGCGTACTCGCTGGCATGAATTGAAATTATTATAGTTTGCATCCGTATGTTGACCATCTACAATTATAGAACTTATGGAGGTGGCCTATGAAATNCGCTGGCATGAATAGAAATTATTATAGTTTGCATCCGTATGTTGACCATCTACAATTATAGAACTTATGGAGGTGGCCTATGAAATTGATTGACACAGATTCGGGATTCTTAATTTTCTTTCGAAGTGGAAGATTTTGGAATATCTGAATATATGGGCGCTTGCAAACACTTGAATATATTTCCTTTAGAAGATTGAGAAGGCATAAGATTTATATGAATTTTGATGGCCTAAATTTTGAAAACTTTATAATTTAAACAACTGATCACTCAATTCGGATGTTGTATTTATCAGACGACCACTAAGGTATGTCATTCCTTTTTGTATCACTATAATGCCCCTTGTTTCGTCGCCTGTTGGGATTATTGTTTATTTATTTTTTCACCTTATTTTGAATTAAGTAAGAAAAACGCATCACTCAGTATGACAGCCCCCCAAAACCCGGTGGGACCTGTGCAACACTGGCAATTTCTAGTCAGTAACTCCCATGTCTGAAATCTTGGAAAAAATTAGTCGTGGAAGTTAGGAAAGATGGCACTATTTGCTAGTAATTACTGTCTTTACTGTGGATGGCCATGAGTATGACTTCTGGCTTGTGGTTTAGAGATTTTCAGTTGGAAGGGTGATAAAAAAGGCCGTTTAGAATTCATTAATTGACTAGTTGAAATCAGTTCATTTGTCATGATAATGAATTGTTGAAGAGCTCAAATGGATGAGCCTGGTTATAAATTAAGTTAAAGTCCAGGATAGAGAACAAATTGATCATTCTACTGGTATTGCTTCATTATTTTTTTATGGAAAAAAATTTTAGTTGCTTGAATTAGTTGGCAGATTCTTGGCTAAACAGTTGTGAGGTGTCATCTAAACAATTGAGTTGGAATGAACATTATTATTGTTGTCACATTTCTGACACTAACATTCATTGAAATATCTCAGATAATTCTTTTAAATTGCATCGTATCTTTTGTCATCTGGATTGCATCATATCAAGATTATGACGTACTGAATTTGCGTTTCCATGAGTAATATTTTTATTGCCCACACACATCCTCAGTGTGTTGTGTCTGACCCACATTATGTGTTGTGTTTCCTTATGCATTTTCCATATTGTATCTTTTAATTGGAATTAATCTTATTTTTCTGAGATATATTTGTGACGGAAAGGTGCCCACCTGTGATTCTTAGCTAGTGAATGGTCAGATTATGAGGTGAGCATGTATTGGTTTTGTCTATATTTATGAAAATGTGTAGCTAATGAAATAGCACCAAGCTTTATGGATTCCCCGCAGATTGTGATGTAAACAATGTTGCAATGTGTGTTATTAGTTTAGCTGCTTATCTTTCTTTTATTTTTTATTTTTTATTTTTCCATTCTTCTGGACTGTGGGGTCTGTTACAGTGAATAGAGTGGAGATAATTTATATACATTACAAAATTCATCTAGTTAAAGGAGTTTGCAAAATTGAAATAATTGACGATGATATCGGGAAAGAATTTCTAAAGCGATCTCAAATTGTACAGAATAGTAATTTTTGTGCCGAAGGTTATGACAATCGGTGTTGTACTTCTTCCTTCCTGCGGTTAGAGTTTCCTTGAAAAACTTTGGTATTAGTCATCTGTCCTGCACCAATGTACAAATTCTAGATAAATATGAGTATTGGTCTTCATAACCCGTAGCATATGTTTGAACAATATATTCCCTTGACAATGTGGAACTTTGAATTGACCGGAAAAAGATTCAAATATCAATATGTGGACAAAATGGATTTGAATTGTAGTTTAGGTAAGAACAGTGAATCTGAGAATCTAAGTACCTAGTAAGCCTGANGTATACATTACAAAATTCATCTAGTTAAAGGAGTTTGCAAAATTGAAATAATTGATGATGATATCGGGAAAGAATTTCTAAAGCGATCTCAAATTGTACAGAATAGTAATTTTTGTGCCGAAGGTTATGACAATCGGTGTTGTACTTCTTCCTTCCTGCGGTTAGAGTTTCCTTGAAAAACTTTGGTATTAGTCATCTGTCCTGCACCAATGTACAAATTCTAGATAAATATGAGTATTGGTCTTCATAACCCGTAGCATATGTTCGAACAATATATTCCCTTGACAGTGTGGAACTTTGAATTGACCGGAAAAAGATTCAAATATCAATATGTGGACAAAATGGATTTGAATTGTAGTTTAGGTAAGAACAGTGAATCTGAGAATCTAAGTACCTAGTAAGCCTGAGTCAAATTGTCAATTGGATAATGAATTTTTAATCTACCAAGAAATCCAATTTTGAAGCTATCAGCCATGTAACCAGGGAAAAAAGTTTCAATTACACTGATATCAGTATCTATCTA
Source organism: Ilex paraguariensis (assembly GCA_963454935.2). Taxonomy (NCBI): domain Eukaryota; kingdom Viridiplantae; phylum Streptophyta; class Magnoliopsida; order Aquifoliales; family Aquifoliaceae; genus Ilex; species Ilex paraguariensis. Next base: position 66,442 of record CAUOFW020002947.1, read on the forward strand.
GATTGAAAAAGGAGTTTAAAGTTATATATGATGTTCATAAAAGCCACTACCAGATTTCTGGAAAGGGGTGACTTTACAAGTCTGAATTAGTAATGATGCTCATGAGTGTCTTTATTTTTTTTCATGTCTATAATGGGGACTACTCTCATTGACTCGGATTTCACAGCTCTTTTTGACTCTGGGACCTCCTTCACATATCTGGTTGACCCTCCCTATAGAAGTCTTTCAGAGAGTGTAAGCATCAAGATGACACAGATTAATTCTAATTGTTTTCCCCAATGGACACCCCTTTAAGTCATCATCACCTTTGGTTCTTCTGCAGTTCCATTCACAAGCCCAAGATAAGCGGAGGACACCTGATCCAAGGATCCCTTTCGAATATTGTTATGATATGAGGTCACCACTCTAAACTATATCATTAGTTCCTTCCAGTGACTAACCCCCTAAAGCTGACTGCCCTTTTGTCTTTATAATGTTTATAATGGGCAGTCCTGATGCAAATACTAGTTTGATTCCTAGTATGAGTCTATCTATGAAAGGAGGAGGCCAATTTGCCGTTTATGATCCAATAATTGTCATCTCCGTGCAGGTAGAGTCTTCCTCCTGATGCAGTTGCTTCTTTTTATTGTTTAGCCGATATTATACTAACTTTTTATGGCATGCATTTTTTGAAGCATGATCTTGTATATTGCCTAGCTGTCGTCAAGAGTCAAGAACTGAATATAATTGGACGTAAGTCTTCTGATTGGAAGTAACGCACTCTATGTTCCTTATATGCCATGACTAGTCACAAAATACAAGAGAGAAAATGGAATTAGTAATTTAAACCCCAAATGCAAGTGCATGCATGCGTGGACAACAAACTTCAGTTGATGTCCCATGAATTCATCAGCAAATTTTATAATAAAATGTGAAACATCTAAATTTGCGCTTTTAGATACCGCAATCAAACGATGCCTAAACTAGTTTACTTAACCCTACGTAATTGTTGGATATTGTTTGCCTATGAAGTCAATAATGTTTCCCTTCAATTGAGATAAACTCATCTTAACATAACAAATCTTTGTCTCAATATTTTTGGAGTCAACTACATGAATCATGTTTCGCTATTTTATTCTTTTAAGCACCATTTTTTTTTTGTCTCAATTTAGATACTTCTCAAAAATATCAATTCTAGAAACACAAGGATCAAAATTTTGTTTCAAAAAATAGTCAAAACTTTTCCGTTTTCATGGAAGCCAAATGAATCGGTAATTGAGGATCAAAATTTCCATATTTCATGTTGTTTCAACCAATTCTTAGAATGTTTCGGAAATAGATTGTCAAATTTTTCTCTATTACCATTGAATTTATGAATTGCTATCGAAACGTTACCATTTCTCCGATTACGGAAACAATGCACCGAAATAAATTTGGTTCCTTGTGGAAATATTGAGGAGCGACTTGGTCGTGGCCAGAAGCTTGCTTATAGATTTGATCGACTTATGGTTACTTTGTATCTCTGAAGCNCCGAAACGTTACCATTTCTCCAATTACGGAAACAATGCACCGAAATAAATTTGGTTCCTTGTGAAGATATTGAGGAGCGACTTGGTCGTGGCCAGAAGCTTGCTTATAGATTTGATCGACTTATGGTTACTTTGTATCTCTGAAGCTTGTTGGTGGAAGTGGTAGTGTGCTTTAACTTCTAATAGAAAAATGCTTATGTTCAATTACTTAACTAGGATGAAGTGACTAAGGACCTTGGTGAGGTTGATGCATTGAGGTGTTATAGATGACATACCCAAAACATCAAAAAACATAAACAAAGGACTGACTTATAACATTGGTATCTTTATATCCCTGTTTGACAATTTACAACCAAGCTTTCCATTGCCAAAAATAAGTGATGGCTGGTGGACAAGGCCTTTCTTGATCCCAAAGCAAGAACAAAACTGAACTAATGACGCATCCACTTTTTGCGGACTTATTTATGTATGAATATATGATTGCTGAGACTGCGGTTATTGATCATCATGCAGAAAATTTTATGACGGGTTACCGCATTGTATTTGACCGAGAAAAACTCGTCCTTGGTNCCAAAACTTTTCCGTTTTCATGGAAGCCAAATGAATCGGTAATTGAGGATCAAAATTTCCATATTTCGTGTTGTTTCAACCAATTCTTAGAATGTTTCGGAAATAGATTGTCAAATTTTTCTCTATTACCATTGAATTTATGAATTGCTATCGAAACGTTACCATTTCTCCAATNTCAAAACTTTTCCGTTTTCATGGAAGCCAAATGAATCGGTAATTGAGGATCAAAATTTCCATATTTCATGTTGTTTCAACCAATTCTTAGAATGTTTCGGAAATAGATTGTCAAATTTTTCTCTATTACCATTGAATTTATGAATTGCTACCGAAACGTTACCATTTCTCCAATTACGGAAACAATGCACCGAAATAAATTTGGTTCCTTGTGAAGATATTGAGGAGCGACTTGGTCGTGGCCAGAAGCTTGCTTATAGATTTGATCGACTTATGGTTACTTTGTATCTCTGAAGCTTGTTGGTGGAAGTGGTAGTGTGCTTTAACTTCTAATAGAAAAATGCTTATGTTCAATTACTTAACTAGGATGAAGTGACTAAGGACCTTGGTGAGGTTGATGCATTGAGGTGTTATAGATGACATACCCAAAACATCAAAAAACATAAACAAAGGACTGACTTATAACATTGGTATCTTTATATCCCTGTTTGACAATTTACAACCAAGCTTTCCATTGCCAAAAATAAGTGATGGCTGGTGGACAAGGCCTTTCTTGATCCCAAAGCAAGAACAAAACTGAACTAATGACGCATCCACTTTTTGCGGACTTATTTATGTATGAATATATGATTGTTGAGACTGCGGTTATTGATCATCATGCAGAAAATTTTATGACGGGTTACCGCATTGTATTTGACCGAGAAAAACTCGTCCTTGGTTGGAAGAAATTTTGATTGTGAGTGTTGTTTTCATCGAAGCAATAAAGCCTCCATGCTTATGTACAACGGATTCTATTCAATTTATCACTGAACGCCATGGCTGTCATCCAGGTTATGACATTGATGACCACAGCACTTTCCAATAAGAATCGCAGAACTCTACTAATGTGCCTCCTGCTGTCAGCTGTTGGACTAGGCAACTACTCTACTCCAAAATCAGAAGAGACCAAGAATACTGCTCGGAGCACATTTGCATCACCATTTTATGGCAGGCATGCTTTTTCTATGATTGTTTCCAGCTTCAGATTTATCTTCTTATTCTTCCTATTATTATAGCCTTTCTCTGGTCCTTTTAGCTGACCCTGTACAGTTCCATGTCATACTAGTTTTTAGGTTACACAGTTGTGCCACATTCTGCTGTAAACCCACCCTGCACATCTTGTCCAATGGGAAATTTTGCTTTTCCTTTGGCCCATTTGNGCCTGCACATCTCGTCCAATGGGAAATTCTGCTTTTCCTTTAGCCCATTTGTATCCCAGATTATATTTGGTCCTGGGTGTAGATATATGGAGTAAATACACACACATGAAAAGCTGTCATTGAACCACTTCAGTTCTCTTCTGCCCTTTTTTTTTGGGTACTTGATGTAACCTGTTATTTCTCATAAATTCTAATTTGAAGGTACGAAACAGTCTACAACATGTATGCAAACATTTGGATGCCGTATGGAAATGAAATTATACATGCTTGTTTTATTATCGTTTTCAGCTTGAGTCCATTTTGGAATATTCCTCGTGGCATTAGAAGTTCCGTAACACTTGGATGATTAACTTTAGGTTATAATGTTGATGGCTCCTGTGGTAGGCACTGTAAGCCATCACAAACTCGAGTGGGAATAGTGGTGTTTGTGCTAATGTACCCTGTAGAACACACGACAACCGATTGAGGCATGGCAAAATGCTTAATTGTCTTTAAACTAAACAATAAAGCAGAATTGTTTGGTATCGTAAGCAGATGTTGAGGTTTACTAAACAGCCCATTAGGAAAGTTCTGATTAATGGTTCCTTTCCTAAAGATTCAAGGAGACAAAAGGAAATGAGCTAACCTAGCGATGCCTATCTTAAATCAAACTCATCTGTTTATGGTATGCAAATATTTTTTTTTAAACAGTAGATAACTCATGGCGTGTTGATGTAAGCCTATTAAAATGTAGTGAGTTTCATTTCAAAAATCGTATGTGACACAATATTCAATTAAAATGTTTTATAAAAAAATTACATTGACTAGAGCAGACATTGGCCAACTAGCTGTGCTGAAAAACCCCTTCATGAGAGCCATGTAAAGCTGGGTCTTTCTTGTTTAATGTCTACAAAAATTTCTTTAATCAATTTTTTTCAGTTTATTTTGATGTCCTCCAAGATTGATGTATTCCAAAAACTGGGTTGTTTATACAGAAAAACACTCTATTTATGGACTAAACATATAAGAGCAATGTTCAAAAACTCAAATGGAACGTAAAAAATTGAAACCAAATACATATCTTAAGAATACCTTCCTTAATTCATCCAATTTCTATTTAAGTATCTTTCTTTTATTCTTTCTAGCTGTCCTCCTCAATTATCTCTCCACATTCCAAACCCTCCCCCCACCCCCCAAGCCACACACACAAGAGAAGTAAATATTTGGCGTAACGATGAGAGTATATCACCATTAATATGGGATATCATCGTCTAATAGCAAATTTACAAATAGACAAAATAAGTCTCACTTCTTTATATAAGTTGGTTCTTTCGACACCAAAAATATTACTAGATTGATTGAGGACAGTTGATTGACCCATTCTCAACCGAAATGACCGACCCTTTGGATGACTAATGGCAAGAGAGAAAGGTCAGAGAGACATTATTCAATGTAGTCATTGAATTAGTTTTAATGTTAGACGAAAGTCACTTTTAATCAAATGATTATATTGAATTAAATCTCCAAATTAGATTCTCAAATGAAGTTCAAATAATATTTTTCTATTTTCTAACATGGACACGGTAATTACAAAATTAAGTGGGGTCTACTTAATTTACAAATTAAATTATTATCAGATGGTGACACCGCATAATAATAATAACGTAATATCACTGTTATATTTAATATTCTTCTAAATAAAAAAAATATATGTCGTACTTGATAATATATATATATATATTATATATTGTCGAAGGAAACAACCAAATGAGCATTATTAGTAATAGTAAGATTATAGAAAGATCCACTTGCCAAAAAAAAGATTATAGAAAGACCCGCAAAAAACGTGAACGAAGAAGTTTCTGCTGGTATTTCCATTAGACACGACGACGTATAACAAAATGAGAAGAATGTCAACGGCCTGTGCCAGCCACCCCTGATTATTTGTTTTGAAGAGTAATGTTACGTAGACTTGACGTAAAAATTAGACTTGATAATTTCAACAATTGATTTTACTGTGGATCTCAGTATTTATTAGAACTCACTATCTATTCAATGGTTGAAACTATCAAGTATAAGTTTTAAGTCTAGTTTTTAAGTCTATTTAACATTACTCTTGTTTGAAAGAACAATATTACATGAATTTTATTTAGAGATTTAATGATGTGATTTTAGTATAATTATTAGATTAATTGTGAGTTATAATGTAAGATGGAGCCCACAACTAATCCAATAATTATACACCATTAGATCATTAAATAAAATTCTCAAATAAAATCCAAATAACATTACCCAATATTATTTGTTTTGTTTGGAAGTTAAGACAACTCCTCCTGCCAACTCAAGTCTTTCTTCTTTGTTAAACCCGGACGAACAGCCACTGGTGTGTGCGTGGTCAGTTACGGTTGACGAAAGTTTAAAATTTTGTTTTAAATCAATCAAAACCATCGAAAAGTTTTTCGTTTTTAAAGAGACCGAAACTAATTGATGATTGAATCAAAATTTTAATATTTTGAAATGTTTCATTAAGTTTCAAGATATTTTGTAATATTTCGATATAGTAATTACACTATTGTTTTGGAATATTTTCAAGGTATTTTAGAATGCTTTGATATATTTTGAACGATGTTTTTAAAAAATAGTTTTTAATTTTTTTATTCGTGTTCATTCTATTTTCGAAATGTGTCGAAACATTTTTCTTAATACACTAAAATAAAATTTTAATCATTGGAGTCAAACTTATGAAATCGAATGACTTGATTTTGATTTTTTTTTTAATTTGTGATTAATTCAAAGAATAAAATTTCGTTTCAAAACGTCCAAAACATTTTCATTTCCAAAAAAATTGAAAAGAATCAGTGATGAAATTGAAATTCAAATATGTCAGGGTGTTTTATAATATTTTCAGGTTTTTTTAAATATTTTAATACATTTCCACAATTATTTTATAATATTCTAAAATATTTCAAGATAATTTACTATATTTCGACCAATTTTTTTTAAAAATAATTATTAATTATTTATTTTTTTTCATTATATTTTTAAAACTGGTCAAAATTTTTTTGAAATTTGTCTAAACGTTTTCGTTTCTCAAGGGAACGAAACAATGTACCAACAAAAAATTTTGGTTCTTAGTAATTATCAAATTTTATCGATATCTATTGTTAATAAATGAGACATAATTTTTAGACATAATTTGAGGACATAATGAGTTGTCATCAATGATATGATAATGAATTTATTAATGTTACAATAAGATTCATCATTAAATGCATTTTACTACTCTATCCGTTCATACATATCTGTCGTTTTACTTAATATTTTTTGTTCCACAACATCTGTCGTTTTATGAAACCAAAACATAATTAATAGTTTTTCTTTCAAATTTACTTTTATATCTGTTTTTCAATAAGTGCTTAATAAATTAAATGTAGGTTAAGTGTCTTTCATATTCATTTCATTCCCAATACGTAATGAATAAAAGTATTTTAGTCTTGTGCAATTATTTTTTACTGATACTAGAGCTATTTAATAACTTCTTTAACCCCTGTGTAAAAATCTTAAACGACAGATAATTAGGAACGGAGAGAGTATCATTTCATTGGTGACAACTCATTATGTCCTTCAATTATATCTCAATAACATTAGTGTTAAGATTTACTTTCATAGCAATGAATTCAACTTAGAACAATGCTATTAGAACATAATTTATGAACATAATTTGAGGATATAATGAATTGTCACAAATGAAATGATTATGAATTCATTTAATACTATAATGAGACTCGTCATTAAATATATTTCACTATGATTTCATTAGTGACAATTCATTATATCCCAAAATTATGTTCATAAATTATGTCCCAATAACATTAGTGTTCAACTTAAAACCTTAGATTTCTTGTCCCAAAAAATTAATGTTCCGTTTAGTGATTAATTTTTTTGTATTTGACATTAATAAAAAAATTGAAGGATGAAAAAATATAAATACATAATATATGATTGGTAATATATGATATATGTATATATCAAATGATATATAGACAAATAACATATATTTCAACACACATAATTAATTTTTTATTTACTTTCCTCTCAATTTTGGAGCAGCGATGTTATAGGAACTTTATTTAGAAACTTAATGATGTGGCTTCAATAAAACTATTAGATTAGTTGTAACTTCCAATGTTAGATGAAATTTACAATCAATCCAATAGTTATACATCATTAAGTCCCTCAATAAGGTCCAAATAACATTTTTTCTATTTTGGAAAGATTAATTTTAATGAGCTGAAAGGAAAACTAATGCATTCACTTTTTCATTATTTTTATTTTTTTTATTTATCAAATATAATATTTTATCTATCCCCTAACTTTTCAATCTTTTAATTTTTTATCTTTCTATTTTTTATTTGTACCAAACAGAGTATAAAAAAAAAAAATCTTTTTTATGCTATCTGCACTTGGCCACGCAGAGTGGGGCGTTACGATTCGGTTATACAGCTACTTCTATGTCAACCAACTGCACTCAAATTGTTGGCACGTCATAAAATCCAAATTTCAGCAATAATGTACAAACATACAAACAAAAAAAATAAAAATTTAACCATAAGAGATGTTTGGCCAACTTATACGTACCCAATTAATCTCTTTTTCAGTCCGATTAAAAATAAGTCATCTACATTGGAACTAGAATATTTATAAAAGATAAAATTCATTATAGTCTGTCGCCAAAAATTTGTCAAGATTCAAATTTAGGATATTTGAATTTACAGCATATGTATATTAATAATGTACACACATACAAAGGGTCTCATTGAAATCGTACCACTATTTTTTAACAAATAAAAATGTGTAAATGTGTACATGTAAAAAATTTTTTATTTTATAGTTTTATTATCATTTTAATTAATAGTTGCATACCATCATCTTTAAAATTGATGATAATCCAGATTAAGATTAATGGGACACAATATCAATTTTGATAATGTAATCTTACCCGACAAAGTAATTGACGAGCCCAATTCCTAATGGATCTGGCCCAACCAATTAATGGAACCCAAATCAACCACAAAGCAAGTCAAGTCCAGTTCATCAATTCAACCCAGCTCAAATTCAAAGAAATCCAAAAAGATTAGAGCACATGAGGAGTAATCATTGAGATATCCACTCTCAAAGATCAAGAATACTTTTAATTACACTTACCTATTGTAATTGTCGTCCCAAAAGACTATTGTACATTACCGTCTCAATTAAGGCTCAATGCCTATAAATTGTAAATCATCTCCACAAGAGAGAACACATCTCTACACCTCTCTAGATACCCCTCATATAATTTTTCTCTCTCCTAAGTCCTAACTATTGTACCTCTCCCGAAACTTTCTCTCTCTTACTTTATTCATTAATAAAGGCTCTCCGTCCATCGTTACCGTTTTTTAAAATAGAGTAGGTCATTTGGATCGAATCACTATATATATGTGTGTTGACCAAATATTTACTTTTTTGTTATTAATTATTTTATTAATAAAATTTTATCACACTCGATTATTGATTTTACATAAAATTATTTTGTGTATCACCAGTAATCACATGTAACGTGTCGTTCGGATGTGACNACACTCGATTATTAATTTTACATAAAATTATTTTGTGTATCACCAGTAATCACATGTAACGTGTCGTTCGGATGTGACTTTGAAAGACTATTTTTTCTAGAATGCACAAAAGTAGGTTGTCCATTTTGTCACTTTATATTTGATTTGACGGTGATAAATTAACTGTACCTTTCTTTGAATATGAAAGGTACATTTAATATTCAAATTGCCAAGAGATGGCTCTTTCACTTAGAAAAATTTGGTCTTTTAGGACCACGAGGATATTTTCTTTGTTTTCGTACTAAAGTATCAACGTTTATATGCTAAGTCATCATTTTTTGAGGATCTAAGTTATAATTCATAAGAGATTAAGTTACAATTCAAAAAACTCCGATCAATCACATATGTTGTGATCGATTAAAAATAGTCAAGATTATTCGTGATTAATGATAATAACATCGTCAAGTGAATTCGAATTCAATCTCAATAAATAAATATTGTAGAATCAAAACACACAACCAAATAATTAAATTAAATTTGAGCAAAAATACAGTCAAAATCAATCTTGAAATAAGAAACTTAACTCTAAGGACTACCCAGTGGAGGCATGTTGGAAAGTCAATTAGAAATTTAAAAATTGTTTTGGTGCAGACCATTCAAAGTTTATATCTCACAAATTCTGATTCTAGTACAAATGGTTTATGTTTAATCAAATCAAAGGAGAAATTAACAAAACACGCGTTAAAGGACTCAAAATACCAAAAAATAAAAGTAAATTATACTTTACCCTCCTAAATTATTTCTCTTGTTTTACTTTATACTCTTAACTATAAAATTTCTCACATTACATCCTCAAGTATCAATTTTATTTCATATCACTCTAATAGACAACGACAAACTTAAAAAACTTTAAAAGGAGAGACAAAAACTCCAAATAAAATGTTTAATACCACTTTATTTTATCTCTTTTGCAATCAAATAATTGTTTGGAGGAAAAAGAAGATCGACGAGAGAAAGAAAATTTAGAGTTTAGGAAAAATAAAGTCATGGATATGTATTTTTTCTTGATTTTGGACCAACACATATATAATAGGTAGTTGCTTATTAAAAGTACAAATCACTCACATGTGTATTTATCGTCAAAAAATTGACATTCGTTATAAACTAGAGTGATATAAAATAAAATTAATACTTTAAGGTACAATATGAAAAAATTTATAATTAAAAGTACAAAGTGAAAAAGGTAATAGTTTAAAGGGGTAGAATGTAAAAAAAAAAAAAATAAACTGAACAAAACTTGAACAAACCAAGAATTCAAAGTTCCTCTTCCATTAACAGGTAACACCTTCAGTCAAGGAGTATATCATGCGGAATAACTACCCTATCCCCCTCCCTCCCAATTAGCCAATACCCCAGTTGGCACACACACATTAGTCTACGGTTTCGTTTTCACCCACCCGTCGACTTTTGTAAGCCAGAAACAAATTTGAAAACAAGACGAAAGCGTCGACCAAAGACCCTCCAACTCTTCCAGGTGAGAACGCGTCAACGCTCACCTACTGTCCTCTCCCCCAAATTTCTTTACTCTCTCTCTCTCTATATGTGCATATATAGTTTATGTATAGATCTTCTCCCTAACCACATACACATCTAGATATAAAAGAGAGACCGTTTCGGAGNGCTCACCTACTGTCCTCTCCCCCCAATTTCTTTACTCTCTCTCTCTCTATATGTGCATAAATAGTTTATGTATAGATCTTCTCCCTAACCACATACACATCTAGATATAAAAGAGAGACCGTTTCGGAGAATTTCTGTGAATTCTCGAGAAATTTGTCTCAATTCCAATGGCTATTCGCCGTAATTGTTTGTTGTTAATTGTTGTGTTGATAGTTGTTTGGGGTTCGCAGTGTGGCGACGCGTTTGGGACGTTTGGGTTCGATGTACACCACAGGTACTCCGATCCGGTGAAAGGAATTTTGGACCTCGATGGATTGCCTGAGAAAGGTAGTATGGAGTACTACTCAGCTATGGCTCATCGTGATCAGTTCATACGGAGACACGGTGGTCGCCGGCTTGCCGACACCGTTGACTCATCACCGCTCACTTTCGATGGAGGCAACGACACTTATCGAATCAGTGGTTTAGGATTGTATGGTTTCTTAGCCCTTTTTACTTGATTTAATTGTTTAATTATAGATGATTTTGTGTTCTTTATTTCGATTTTTTGGTTTATAGGAGAATTGAGTGATACTAGTGGTGAATTTGTTGGGAGATTCAGTGAGTTTTGGAGTGCTCTCTGTTTCGTTGTCTGAGAAAAGATAAGAAAATGGCAAGGCAAAGGGAAATACATTTCGTAATAATCAAACTCTTATTCAAGAAATAATTAAATATGCGTAGCAAAAGCAAATTCTGAAAATATTTAGAAATTTAAGAAAAAAAAGTGTGTGTGTGTGTGTGAGAGAGAGAGAGAGAGAACTTACTAGGGGAGTAGATCAAGCTTTAATATTTTCAACCTGTTCTTTCCCTTCCTTCCTTTCCAGTTTCGATAGTCAATGAATCCAGCCAAAGGTCACAAAAATGACTCTTTGATTGATGGTTTCAGTTTGGGTCTTGGTTTTTCTATTATGATTCATATAATAATAACTGCTTCTTCAATATCTTTGTGGGAATTTTCAGTTTGCATTATGCGAATGTCTCGGTTGGCACGCCAAGTTTGTCATATCTGGTGGCACTTGACACTGGCAGCGACCTGTTTTGGTTACCATGTGATTGTACCAGTTGTGTACGTGGCTTGGTGCTGGGATCCGGACAAGTACGTTAATCTGTTTGACTTCTGTAGTTTCTTCAGATGAAAAATGCATGTTTGAAAGAAAATACGAGCTTTAACCTTTCCAGCTTGTGCCGATGTCTCCGCACTTCTCTAATCTTGTTCTCATGATCTTTTATTATCGGCTTAACTTATGATTTGAAGTGTAGGAGCTTGTTACTCGAGCCAGATTTTTTTTCAGCTTTTGCTATCTCAGAAAATATGTTTAAATTGTTTGAGTGATTTTGCATTTGTTTTCTCAATGTTTGAGAAATCTTTTGAAGAAAATTATATGACATGACCAATACAAAGCGCATTTTGTAATGGTTATTACTGATGACTTTTCAGTTCTCTGATTAGTTTATATTCTGCAAGAACAGGGGAAGGACAGGTCACTGAAAATTTTCATGTGTCGACTATCAAATGGATTTTTGACGAAGTATAGACTTCATTTTCAATATATCTGCTTCTTGTCTTGATCAGATTTCAAAGTTTACCAGACAATGTGTGCAGTTGTGAAGTTCTAAATTAATTGATAAGCCTTAACTCTTAAGCAATGTATGGCAGTGCTGTTGACATTGTTCATTAGGTCTTTTTCTTCTTTTGAACTAATATGCAAAACTTGGATAGCAACTAGCAAGTTTGTAGATGACAAGATATTTTAGGATATTCAATTGTTTGTTGAATTGTAACTGCTATATTGACCAGTAGCTCTTGTAATCTTTTCTTAAAACAGAAGATAGACTTCAATATTTACAGCCCTAATACATCATCAACGAGCATGACAGTTCCCTGCAACAGCACCATGTGTGGACAACAAAGAAGACAGTGCTCTACGACAAGGAAAGCTTGTGCATATCAAGTTGTATATCTTTCCAGTAATACTTCGTCTACTGGGATCTTGGTAGAGGATACGTTGCACTTAATCACAGATGATAGCCCATTAAAAGATGTTGATGCACAGATTACACTTGGGTATGTATTATATCCCGATATTGTGTTTGTCAAAAGCTTCTAGCATAATGGAAACCAGTCTGGCTGCCTGTGACTAACATCATCACTTAGTGAAGGTATTGACGCGTAGTCAAGATAATTTTCTTTCAAGGGGGGTCAGGGTAAGAGGAGGAGCAGTGAATGATGGCGAGAGATCAGTTTTGTTTCAAAATTTTGATCATGCTAACTTGAAATTTCTTGGACTTATTATTTTACCCATCATTTGATTTGAGAATGATCGGTTCTCTTATCGTTTGATTTGAGTTTGGTCATTATTTTTTTTACATTGTACCACTTTAATCTATTGTTCTTCAGGCCTATGTTTAGGTAGAGAATTATTATCTCCACTGGCCCTTATGACTTATTGTGTTCCTTGTATTTCAGCTGTGGAATAATTCAAACTGGCACATTTTTGGAAGGTGCAGCTCCCAATGGTCTGTTTGGGCTTGGTATGGATGCTATATCTGTTCCTAGTGTTTTAGCAAGTCGAGGACTTGCTGCAAATTCTTTCTCTATGTGTTTTGGGCCTGATGGACTGGGGAGGATCGTTTTTGGAGATAAAGGCACCTCAGACCAAGGAGAAACACCATTCAATATTGGCCAATTACAGTAAGTTATTGCTTTAATAATACGGACCAACTATAGTGGTTATCACTTGTTATTTGCATAACGCCGTTCGGCGTTCACTAAGTGCAGAATATCAACTCTTAATGGCTTTGGCAAAATGATGTGCTATTTGTTCTCATATATTTTTCTGAATCCCACTACCAGTCCGACATACAATATCAGCGTGACACAAATAACCGTGGAGAAAAATGTCACTGATCTCAATTTCAATGCAATCTTTGACTCCGGCACCTCGTTTACTTATTTGAACGACCCAATTTATACAGTTATATCAGAGAAAGTAAGTCATACTGACTGTAAATATTGGTATTTTATCTCCAGTTTAACCATGTGCTTCGTATTAATAAGAAGGATGTTTCTGGCTATTATGCAGTTCAATTCTGCAACCAAAGACAAACGCCATCCACCTGATTCCAGTCTTCCTTTTGAATATTGCTATGACTTAAGGTCAATCTGATATGGAAAATATTTTTTGTTTGTGTGACTTTTTGATTGAACCCTCAAGGACTGACTCATCCTCTGAATGCAGTGCAAATCAAACTACGATTTCGGTTCCAGATGTCAATCTAACTATGGAAGGTGGAACCCAATTCTACATTACCGATCCAATAATAGTAACTAGTGTTCAGGTAAGGTTTCATTTGTTGCGTTTTAATATCGTTCTCCTTTTCTCTTGGGATGTTTACTAATGTGATAATACTCTCCCAGGGCGGTGGCTATGTATATTGTTTGGGTGTTGTCAAAAGTGAGGACATAAATATCATTGGACGTGAGTATATTGTTACATATTACTTTCTTAATGGAATTTACTGTTTACATTAACGAGGACTTCATTTCCATATGATATTTGCTTAAAGCAACAAACTTAATGGTTCCAGCCACACTCTTATCAACAGATTATTGCCTGTCAAATATACTCTATTGCCTATGGTAGTTATGCATTCTTCTTGACAGTCATGCTAACCCTATCTCACCCTCCTCCCCCCCCCCCCCCCCCCCCTTCCAAAACCCACCGGGGGAAAATGGAGGAGGGGGGGTGTTAAATGGGTACTCCCAATATTATCATAACTTGAAAGAGGAGCATAAGATGTGATTCTTGAGATACAGCAGAGGAGCGTAACTTGAAAGAGGATCATTGCTTTGTTTTGATTTTTAAGTCATTTGCTGCATTTGTTTATATTTGAAGTATCATTGGTAGCGTAGTATCTATGGATTGTGTGTGTTTGTTAAGGAAAATGTTATGTCCACCAAATCTTTTATCAAATTTTATATCTCAAATGATGTGANCCAGTGAATATTGGAAGTGATGAGATGGTAAGCATGAATGAGATGGCTGAGATTGTCCTCAGCTTTGAGGACAAGAATCTCCCCATCCATCACATTCCTGGTCCAGAGGGTGTTCGTGGTCGAAACTCAGACAACACTCTCATTAAGGAGAAGCTTGGTTGGGCCCCTACTATGAAATTGAAGGTATTGGATTGGCTTACTTTAGCCTCTCTGCTGTGTCAATCCACTTACTACTAGAGAAATACTGACTCACTGATCATATCTCCTATACATGTAGGATGGGCTGAGATTCACATACTTTTGGATCAAGGAACAAATTGAGAAAGAAAAAGCTCAGGGCATTGATCTATCAATTTACGGGTCATCAAAAGTTGTTGGAACACAAGCTCCTGTTCAACTCGGCTCTCTTCGTGCTGCAGATGGCAAAGAGTAAAGTAGATCAGCCCAAGCAGCTCATTCTGTGGTCATGAAGCCCAGGTTTTATGATCAGTGCCAACATTATTGCTAGAGATTATGAGCTGTTGAACGCCTATGTTCCTTGTATTATCTATTGCTTTCCTCCATTTAGCTGTATTGCATTGTTCACTACCCATTTTTAGCCCTTAATATGGGCCCTTTCTCATTTTGTGCTTGGATGAAGCCTTACTGGAAGTCCTTTTCGACGAAGCATTGTAACCGTTATATGTCAATTTATAATAAATAAAATTTAAATTCTCGATTATGCTTTACACGTGGTCCAAAAATTCTACCTTTTTGAGCTCACATGTTTTCCCCATGTGGGAGAGACTGATTCTTGAACTCGAACCTGCTACGTGTTCGTATTTATGTATGGTTGTGTGAACATCTCTCTATTTCCCAGAAAAGAGCTTGACTGTGACATTGTGCTGAGCCTGAATGGGCTTGTCAGATAAGGCATACTCTATGTAAGGTTCTGGAGTTGTACTACACGGATTCAATCATGATGACTTTTTGATATCATCATGTCTCATTTTTCTTTTAATGATATTTTGACACGTGTAAGAAAAGTTTCTTTTATTATTTTAAATTAATTAATCATTTTCACAATCAATTGTCAAGTTTAAATCAAAAGAAGATCGAAGGAGTTAAGGGCATGAATGATAGCCCGCAAACTGGAAATAAGTCAATAAGAAATACCATGATAGATTTGGTAATGCCTAATCCTATGATTTGTAGGAGTAGATATTCCTTTGAAAGGGGAACTACACAATAGAATGGATATTACCATGGAATATCCATTCCATTCCATTCCATTCTTAACACCTAATGTCAGGTACCAAACGCAGTATAAGTGTTAGATCAAAGGTGACAAAGCACACAAAAAGAACAACCAAAGTTTAATGAAGTGTCCATTGGATATTATCTAGGTGTATCCTGCAACTTACAAGTTGGATACTGGTCAATGAATGGGGCTCTCCTGACATGTGATTTATAAATGTTTTTGACGGTAGAAGGTATAATAGGTGATTTTCTAGTTGTTTTTTATAGTTCTAATTTCGGTTTAGGTCTTCAACCACTTTTTGTTATTTGCTTTTAAGAATCGAGAATTGTCTTAAACACGTATTTTTCGAACTCGTGATTACAATATAAATTCGAGATTTGCACAATCACCTGTAAACTACGTACATATGATTAAATTCAACGTCTCTTGTGAGACTCGAGTTTGACTCGGAGATAGTAACCCACGCAACTTTTCCATCCAAACTATTTTGATCGTTGGTATAAAACCACTTTAGTTTACTTCATAATCACTTTGATTCTGAATCTCCATGGAAATCATTTCCTAGTAGAAGTACAGCAAAACTATTGTTTGTTTGTGACTATCCTAACAAAATTTGATGCTTTTGTTGGGTTACCTAAGAGTAGTTGTGACTTTGTACGACTACACAAAACTCTCTCTCTTCCGACTCTTTGCTCAACAACCCAACCCAAACAGTAAGAAACTCCGTGATGATGATGTTGCCCATCTTAATTACAGGTACATTTTATCAAAGTACAATCTATTTTATTCGTAGTCCAACCGATAAAGATAACTTAAACGAAAATGTCTCGTTTGTTATTACATGTTCCAGTTGACTCATTACGAACGATTTTACAAGTGATTGTGCATATCCCAAGTTTACGTTATGAGTTTTAAAAAATGTATAATTGAGACGATTCTTGGTTATAAAAATCAATGCTCTTACATTTTATTATTTTATCATCCTCATGTTTCACTAACATACCTAACTTTTATCCCCAATGTACTTACCTAAAGATGCTTGCTTGACAGTTTGCAATTCTTGAGATATATTATTAAGTAACCTGTGATAAACTTTGAGTTATTTTGCAGTTAGAACTTCGTAATCAATCTCTAAACCATTGGCTTCAACATTAAGAATGTAATTAATTCATGTCCCACTTGCTTATTTATTTATTTATTCTTGATCTTCAAAAAGGAGGTGGACTGATGATGTTGAGTTCTTTCTAACTCTAAATATGATTTATAAATGAATAGCTATCTAATTTGGATACCTAAGCTTACCAATCAAACCAAAGAACTAAAATGTCAAAAAAGAAAAGTTATATTCAGGGAATAAATGATTTTATTTGGCCTATATTTTTTGTGGCTGTTGTAAAATTCTCTCATTTTCCAATGATAATTTTTCCTGCTCAAAATAATATAAATTCTCCCCGAAAACATCAAGTTGGTCCTTTTGTGAAATTTTATAGTTCGTGGTATCAATACAAGGATACAGAGAATTTTTTTTTTTTTTTTGGGTGGTGGTTCCATGGTGGGTATTGAGTTAATAATATAACCACAGTTGAAATAACGATAAAAATGAAAATTATCAGCATTATTACAAGGACTACGTTGTTTTCATATATTTTTAAGGCAAATTCAAATCTCGACTCCAAATTAATAGTGGTTCTCATAATTACTGACAATTCACATGTTTCCACTTAATTTACACCACTAATTATCATTTTGCCTTTGAATTTCTTCAATAAAAAAAGTTTCCCCCATTATTTTCCTATTAAGGCAAAGTTTGAAACCGTAAAGCCTACTTGATATCACCTTCAAGGTTCCTCATAATCATATGCAAATGGTACTTAAACAATTGCTTGTCAGTTATTACATTGAAGATTTTCTGTGATTTTGTTTTCAATTCTAAGCATTGCTGTTCTAGACCCCTATTATTGCTTTAGGAATTTACATTAGCCTTGAAGCATCAACTGGCAATTTACCTGGGGGGTGTCAAATTGCTCTCTGGAGTATGCCAATCTTTTGTGGGTATCTACTATCTAATCGAATTCGCACGTAACGCGATTAGAGGACCCCAAGCTATACAAGTTGGGCTCGGTTTTTTCTCGTTCAAACTAACATAACCTGAATTTGATTAAATTTAGACAAGTTCAAGAATATGATATTCAACTCAAGACAAGGCTCAAAAGACTCCACTCGATCACCACCCTTACCCCGTGGGTTCTCTCCTTGCAAGGGACCTGCACCAATGCACAATTGACCGAGGGTCAAGCCACGCTACCAACAAGATTTTCTCCCTCCCCAGATTATTTATGTAGTTTAGTACCACTCTAAAAAAAGAAAGAATGTAGCATAAGCAATAGCAACAACCAAAAAAATTTTAAAGTTCATTTGACATGAACAAGTTGACTTGACAATCAGGCATGTCCTTGCTTCAAACACCCAAAGATTGCAGAGAGTTGAGTTTTCTTGAATAATGCCCATTACAAGCCCAATGCATTTACAATCATGGTCCCCTTTATACTGTGTTATAGCAGAAGCAAGAGCAACTAATAATGTTTGCACAAAACTCTAGAATCCATGAGCCAATTAATATTATGGGACACTCATGGCCAAAAACATGCAACTGTTGGTGTTCGTACGATCTTATTCTGATGCTGGTAGCGGTGGACAATATGATGATAATGGTAGAGATGATTATGGTGTATGTAGTTATTCGATGTTAGGAGCGGTAAGTACAAAGTTGGTAGACCGTAGGGAGAGGAGAGTTCCTAAACGTAGTTACTAAATATCATTTTTAGTGTCAAAATTATTGAAAATCTCTGATAATTTGATTTGCTTTTTAATAAAATCGTGCATCCAAATGAGTATACCAAATATTGTATACAACTAATGTGAAAATAAGAAATATCAAACGTTCGGTGACCGTCAGTGAAACCCATTAATCCAATCGTCCATACAATTTTGTTGTACAAAATTTGCTTAGAGTGTAGCATTGCTCTTTGCTTTCTTCGTGAAACGGTTTGGGAAGATGTCCTTTTGGATAGTTTTTACCAGGTTTTTGCTCATAATGTGGTAACAAAAATACTAATGAGGGTTGTGGTCAAGATAGATGAGTTGAGGTGAAGATATCAAGTTTCTATATATTTTGTCGTAAATTGCTTGGTGAAGCATGTGTGATGTGCTTTAAAGTGTTAAGCGGGCCGTTACACATATTACAATTTACATGGTAATAGATGGGAGATTGCTTGGTGCAATATTAAGAATACAAGATTAACAATCCCGAAGTTACGGATTCAAATATAACAAAAATCATTTTGCGTGAATAATGTCAAGTATGTACTTAGTCTATCTCTCTCAACACTCTCGATTAACGGCGATGAAACCAACTATTGATCCCTTTTTGAACCCTATACTTAGTATGAGGCTGTACCAAGAAAACATTTTATGAGCCAAAACTGAGAAATCTGTTTTGTATTTGTCAAATTGTCTGAATGAAGCAACTTAATATCAAAGACAACATCTGGGATTAAAGAATCCTCCTGACCACGTTTTGGACATAAAACTTGTTTTTGGCTTCTTTTAGCCGTTACGTATGACAAAATGCAGGATCTGGTCAATTTTAAGCATACAATAATTTAGGAGTATTTGTCCAGTTTTTATTTTATAATTTTTTATACCCTTTTTTTTTTGTTCTCGAGGTTATAAATATTTTTGTGTACCTTTTGCTGTTCTTTGACAACAATGAAATTCGAGATTAGGGTCATCTCCAGACTCTCCCCGAATCTCAGTCACGATCAAGATCACCTTCAGTATATTTTCTCTTCAATTTTCTTCTTAGCCAATCATTCACCATTAACAACTGAGAGACCCACTTACATCTCATGAATAACTTAGTTCATGTATAACCGGGGATAAACTTGGTCTAGAGACTAAAGATTAATCATGTATTTTTAGAGATTGAATACCCGTTAAATGCAAGCCATCCACCCTAAAAAAATTATTAAATTTCGAACCCTAAATTTTTGAGATTAGAGCTCATCTTACCCTCAGAGTTATTGATTCAACTTTCATGTGACATCCAAACTTTTCTCTGCAATCAGAGAATATTTGAAATGAAGGAACTATAAAAAGAAAAAGCAGGAGGGGTAGTGCCCTGAACTGGACCCCATGCCACTCAATGGTTGAGACCCATATTGTAAGGGATAGATTCAAAGAGTTTTTGCAGGCAAATATGCCATATCATAGACTGGGTAAAGTTTCTAAAGTGGGTGTCCTAACTTTCCAATGTGTTGTTCTCTCTCAGACTTATAATCTTGGATTGATACTTTCCTAAAAATTTGTGTTTCCAAAGTCATAATTACAATTTCTTTCTTTTAGTTTGAATGAAATTTTTTACTTTATACGAAATGATCCATCACTATTACAATTTGAATATCGTATACATATCATTAAACCATTCCAACGAAGTACCAAAGTGAGTGTGTGTGTGTGAATGAGAGAGAGAGAATAAAACTTTTTAAGAGAAGTACATGAGACATCAATCATTCCCAAACTCTAACTACCTAATCTTTTGTTGCGAGAGTCGGGAGTGATCAACTAGATTAGACCAAATTAATTAAAATAAAGACTTGAAAATAATTATCTCAAGTTTACAACTTCGAATCTTGTGGGAGTGCTTTGACAAACTCAAATATTGTGGCTTTCAAGTCACTACAATTTTTTGCAGAATTACAATCACGAAAATATCAAGAAAATTCAAAATTAATTATCTATACCCAAATCAAATAAAGGAGAGAGAGAGAGAGAGAGAGAGAGAGAGAGCGTCCATATTGTCATTTGGAGGGCCAACAAATCAGTGTAAACCCAATGGGCTTGGGCCCCCACCCTGTCCTTGCACTCCTACTCTCATACACATCCCAACCCAAAACACCCGTTGTCGGTCCGTTGCCCCCACACCCCACATGCCTCTCTCTGTCTCTCTCTCTCAACTTCTCATCATAAATACCCTTCAGACCCCTCTATCCTCACCACAACCAAACCACCTCTCTCTCTCTCTCTCTCTCTCTCTCTCTCTCTCTCTCATATGTTCCGTTTAATACGATAAACGGGTGAAAAGATACGGCGATAAATAAAACAAAATAAAAATGATGAAAAAATAGTTAGATTTACTTTGTTTTTAATTCATCAAAATTAATCCTTCCAAAATTTAAAAATATGTGGATAAAAAATTAATTATTTATGTTAAAATATATCTAATTTATTTATATAATATATATATATATTAATTTTATATAAAAATACAATGATAAAATATATATGTATATATATAAATAAAATTAAAAAAAATATTTTTTCTATCTTAACTAGGAGTGAAAATTTTCGACTCAACATGATGACACGACTCAAACTCGACACAAATTTTATGACACAAACTTCAAAATGACCTGACACGCAAACAAAAAATATAAAAGACTCATAATTTTATGATTCAACACAAATTTGACACTATATGACTCGATTATCACCTATAATCTTAGTCAGCACAAAAAAAAATTTAAAAAAAAATGAGTCATTTTTTTATTTTCCATCCATCTAACCAAACACAAAAGAAAGAAAATGTATAATTTTTACCTTTCATCTTTGAAGAATAGAAAGTGTATCACTCATACTTTTTATCCTTCCTACCAAACGGAGCATTAACGTTTGTCACCCGACAAAAAAAAAACCCTCTCTTTTCATGTTTATAGAAATCAGTATTACACTCCCCTTTAAATAGAAAATGCAAGCACAACATTGCTGCTCACCCAAGTTCCTGCAAATGAAAGAGCGAGGGAGAAATGGTTTGTCCAAATGGAAAGAGTTGGTGCAGAAGAGAGTTTATATCCATGAGAAAGAGAGTTTAGAGTTTTTTTTGGCTGAGGGATGTTAAGAGAGAGAGAGAGTGTTTTTCCAGAGTCGTTTTTGGAGAAATTTTAACGCCAAAATTGATTGAAACGGTAGCGTTTTAACAAACAGCATAATTTGTTGTTTTTATCCAACAGCAGAGGAGCCCCGCCCCTCTTTAGAAACCCTAGATTTCTTTGTATAAACCTTATGGGTGTGCGTGTTTGGAAGGATAAAGGTGGATATCACAAATTGGATTGGATAAAAATAATCAAGGGCCACATATTCCAGCTTTGGGTTCTTTATTTGGGATTGGATTTTCGTTGGGCTCAATTAGTCGGCCCCGTATGAAATACTGCCCTTAACCCACGTGATCCGGATGCATGAAACCCATGTGGAGATTGAGATTTCTAAGCCCAACATCTGGATAAGGTACAAAATTATTACATTGTCCATTAAACAGTACATAGACTAGGGTTTTTACTCCTTTCCCTTCCTTTTCACCTGCTGGTCCGTCCAACTTTGACAATGGTGCCTTGTGTCCCCTTCGGCCGAAGGTATTGCCCAATCTCTCTCTCTCGCTCGTCTCTCTATCTCTTGCCTCTGTATTTTTTTATGCATTAGTTACTTTGGTTAAGGCAACAGTTGTTTGGCGTGAAGCAGTAGATGATTCCAACAAGAAAAATTGAACGATGTTGCTATTTTTTTTTTCCGTTTGAACTGGGGAGAAGTTTCAGTTCTGTCTTCATTACTCTGTCTCTCTCTATCTCTTCTTCTCTTCCTCCATGGCTAACGTCTGAAACCTTGCTGGGTGCTAAAAAAGCACATGGCTACAGTGAGTTCCATTATTTGTGTATAACTTTCTCTACCGATTCCTCACTTTTTTTTTTTTTGAGAATCTGATGTTTAAATATTTTCAAGATATCAAATATTTAAACATTAGAGCAAAATATCAGGCTCATTAGGATTTCTGGACTATGAGTACATCGTTGTTTCTATATAAACGAAATTGGGGCCATGGGATCAGCTGAACAACTTTCTGTGGAGGCCTTACTATTGCTGTTTTTCTTTTTCTTTTATTTTCCCCTATTTATAGTGGTTACACGTTAAACACTGCAAGTGCTGTGACTGTTAGGAGCACCATTCGAAGGGTCAGGGAGCAAACGGAGAGTTAAATCTGCATTTATTCGTGGATGGATGTAATCTTTAGCACTAGACAAGTTGGCTTTCTAAATTCACTTGCATTTTCGGAATTTTTGAAACTGATGAATCAAATTTATGATTGGGAAGATTTTTGTTTTATCTATAGAATTCTTTTCTTTTAATCTTACTTGGATCCTAAAAGTGGATGCTTGCCCGTATTTTGTAAGGATAGGTTATTACAACCAGTAATATCGCGCAATGTTCAAAATATAAATCACGATATTTTAAATTTGTGTAATGTTTTTTTTTCAAGGCAACGGTTTTTTGGATGACACTTTTATCTATGGTATATGTTGGAACATGGGGGCTGCGTTCGGGAGGCTATTTGGATGGTTTGCGGTTATTTGAGCAATCTGGTGTAGTTGATTGTAAATTTGTGAAAGTGGCTGATTCCACGGTGCATGTGAAAATTGTAAAGAATGGTTTGGAATTCGGCCAGACAAAAATGTGCTCAGTTTTTTATTGATAAAGGATAACACAGCTTCACTTTACGTATTTGGTTGTATATATTTTTTCTTTGTAACACAAGTTTTGTTTTTTTTAACATTAGGTTTGTATACGGTTTGTTTCCATCTTGGCTTCTTGTATTTTTTTTGGTGATTGGAAATAATTTTTTCTTCATTTAATTTTTAAATAAAAAAAATCATTAATTACTACTATGGTTCATGTGAATTTAGGTTGTGACGTAGTTTTTGCTATATTCAGGTATTTTTTTTTCCCTAAATATTTTAATATATTTGGCAGATGAAATAAATTTGTGAGCGTATTATAAAATTAACGTGTAATAACAGGTATTTGGTGAATGCATAAGCATTCTTAAATGTTCTACAATATTAAATTAGTAACCAACAATGATCAAAAAAAAAAAAGTTGTAACCAACAATTCTCAAGCCAAACATGAGATAGGAGTGGATAAGATTCAAGGGTAAAATGGTCAATTTATGTCAAATGTATTAGATGTTTAATAAAAAATTAAAATTTATTTATATCCCAACCATATTGTAATGCACTATTTAAACTTGAGATTGGGTAATACAATTTTTTTTTATACCCCTAACATATTTGGCCCAGTAAGATTTCACGTTTGGGATTTAAATTTAAGTCGGTCCAATCCACCCATGAATTCCCAAACACCCTAAATGAGTTTGGTAAATACGGGGCGGTCCTGATTTGAAACGAGTATACTATAAATCGATTAATATCCATGGGCCTAAGAAGTCTACCCCAATTCTATGTAGATCCATGTGGGGTTAAAGAAGACACTGTCATTACTTATTATAGGATTTGTCCTGAGAGTATATTCAATTATGACTAAATTTTAAATTTAAATTTGAGTTTAAATTTAAATAAAAAATTTAATTTGATATAAAATATTTTAATTGACAAACTCAAATATCTATTCAATTCTTTTAAAAATTTCTCTTGCTGTCCTAAAACTCATTTTTTTAAAATTTTTCTCCCAAAACATTTTATCCAATATTAAAACTTATTTCTTATCAATTTCATTAACATTAACCAAAAGAAAAAACAAGAATACCAACCTTTTTGAGTGATATATAAAGAGAGTAAAAAATTACAGTCAAATAATAAAAGCAAGGATATGCGATGTAGTAGGCAGTGTAGTCGGCGGTGATGGTAGCGGATTTGAAGATAGAGGAAGAGAAACAATAACTTGTTCCAGTCGAAAGAGTCTTTTAGGTTTGAATAAGATAAAAAAAAATATTTTTTGAAATTTAATACATAATTTGAGTTTCCTTCAATTTAAGTTCAGGATAAGTTTTTTTTTTTTAATTTGGTATAAATTTGGGTCTAAGGTTCGGAAATTTTTTTGGATTATTTTTGACTCAAATTTAAATTTAAGTCTAGATTTGAGACAGGGTTGAAGAAGTTCTAAGGTAAGTGTTTTTATATTACAGACGTTTTGAGTTCGAATTTTAGTAATCTTTTAATCATGAGAATTGAGGGATGAATATCCTAATTTCAATGTGAATAATCTGTTTTTCACCAGATTGGAGAAGAAATTAATTGAAATATGTATAAACAAGCCTGAGCACGAGAGGAATAAATTTTCTAAAATAGCTCAATACTATAAAAATTGACATAAAAACACTAAAATATGTTGTTTTTGGGGTTCGGCATGAAATGAATTATTACGAAGTGCATTCAAGATCAACTCGTGTAATAAACAAGTTAAACTTTAAAGCTCACTAATTTTGATGGTGCACAAAATAACTTTGTACACCACCTGTCAAGTGATTGAAAATAAATACAATAATTAAAGTAAAGAGAGATGGAGGAGACAAGATTTGTAGTGGTTCGGTCAACGTGACCTACATCCACTTTTGAATGGTTTTGGTCGCCGGGTACTTTATTAGCTCAAGGGTGTGGGGAGCAAAGAGTACAAACTTTGAGGAAGAGGAGAGAGTCATGCTCGCGTAAAAGTGTCATGATGCTCATGCCCCCCAAATGTTGGCGGAGTTTACAATTTATAATCGGCCCCTAATAGATTGAGGCGACTTAATAGCCACTACATAACTATTCTGGTGGCGCTCACGACTTCTCCTCAACGTGCGAGGTGGTTGCGGCGCTCTCCATGAGACTCGGTCAATGGATGAGTTGAGGTTTGACTATTCCCAAAGTGGTACAGGTGAGGCTCCTGAGCTCTCTTAATGACGTAGGTGTTGACTCTTTCCAAGGGGAAGAGGATATGACTCTTGGTTGACCTTGCATGCTTCAAGATGGTAGAGGAGACTCTTGATGACCCTTGCATGCTCGCTATTGATGTAGCTCCTTGACCTTGGTGAGCTTGTCTGAGTGTAAACTCCTTTGCGTTTGGCTAGCTGGACCTCTTGAAGTTGGGCCATGACTCATCATTTACCCCCCCAATGCCCTGTGTCCAATGGAACTTGAAAAGGAGGGTATTTGATTACGTTCGAATTTTTGGCTGATCGACACAATTGAAAAAACTTTGGGAGGCCAAAACATCTGCTTTCAAGCCCTTTTTGGACTTTTTACAGCATTAATCATAGCCAAAGGGTGTGAGTCTTGTAGGACTCGCCGAGAGTTTCGATTTGATATATTATAAGCCTCATTTAGAGTAACGGAGCAAAAGTTACGGTCAAAATTTCGAACAGAGAGTTAAGTGAACGGCTTGGGTGAGCGGGGCAGCCTCTGGGCGAGCTGAATTTTTTTTTTTTTTTTGGAAAAAACCTCAGCAGGCTAAAACTTCTATTTGGTTGTGAGTCTTGTAGGGCTCGCCGAGAACTTCGATTTGATATATAATAAGCTCTTTCTTGAAATTAGGGCGCAAAATTTACAGTCAAAATAGCGAGCAAGCACGCTGGGCGCCTAGTTTTGGGTGAGCTTGGGGCTGCCTTGGGCAAGCTAATCAGGCCAAACGCCCCTTTAGGCGCTGTTCCAACTGGATTGGGCAAGCAGATCAGAGCAGGCAAGCAAGAGGAGAGAGAGCTGGTCTGGGCAATCAGGCACCTAAGCGCGCGGTCTTGGGCACCAATCTGGATGTGCATGCCTTGGGCCGAGGGTGAGGCACCTTGTGCGCTGCTCGATGTGGCGATAAAGTCACTTTGGGGTTCATGGGCGAGCCAACCACAGAGTGGGCGCCTCTGACGCTGTTGAAGAGGCGTCCATGGCGTTGGGCGCTGCTAGAGAGGCGCCTAAGGTGTTGGGCTCCCTTGGAGAGGCGACGGGTGCTGCTTATAAAACAGAACTATTGAGTGCTGATATGGCCCTGAGAGACACTCAGCTTGGCTAGACAGATGTGCATTCAGTGCCAAATGGATGAGGCCGATTGTTGATATTCAATCTAATGTAGTTCCCATGTAGCAGATGGTCTGAGTTTCAAAAGCGTGCCTAAAGATGACAAAAATAATGTTATTTCAACATCAAAATATCTTAACATGATTACCTAGAGAGAGAGGCAGGTTGTTTGCGTGAGAGCAAAGATAGAGTCTGAGGATTGCTCGTGAGAGAGTTACATCTTTTGAGACCGAGATTTTGGCAACCCATGGGAGAGTCCTTAAGCTTGAGGAATAGGCAACATGATTGAGAATAGTGCAATGACCAAGCTTTTGGGGACTCGCGAGAGAGCTGCTAAGCTGGATATATAGGTTGCCTGTTTGAGAACAGTGCAGAGGCTAAGTTTTTTGGTGACCCGTGAGAGAGCTGCTAAGCTGGATATATAGGTTGCCCGTTTGAGAACTGTGCAGAGGCCAAGCTTTTGGTGACCCACGAGAAAGTCGCTAAGCTGGAGGTATGGGTTGCCTGCTTGAGAGCAGAGGCAAAATTTGAGGGTTAGCCCGATGGGAAGATCACCAAGTCGGAGGCTCATTCCAATAGATGGAGATGAGGAGAGCGCTGCGAAGCTAGGAGCCTAAAAGACGCTTGGCGCCTGAGAGGTGCAAGGCGCCTGGGCTGGGCATCTGAGGAGTGTTAGGCGCCTAGGTGCCTGACGCTGAGGGCAGGGCGTTTGGCGCCTGAGGTACTAGGCAGCTGCTTACTGGTTGTTGAGCGCCTGGGTAGGAGCACTGGTTTTGAGTCTTCTTGACAATCACTCTTCTCAAGCGGTGTGAGCTCAATCACAAAATCACTTAATGTCGGTGCCTTTTTGGCTTTTTTTTTTTTGTCCTAGTAGTTAGGTGCTCCTCTGGAATTATCGTGGAAATGACTTTCATGCTCCATGCTTTGATTTTCACCCTTATTTTCTTTGAAAAAAGAGTCTCCACCATGAGAAGGGAGAACTGAAGGTCCCTTGTGGGGAGCTCCCCTATGCAGGGCGCCCAAGTGGGCTCTTAGGGGTGGGCTGTCCAGATGAGGAGCACCCATGTGGGGAGCTCCTTGACTCCTAGGGCGTGGAGCTCCTCTGACTTGGGGTCTAGGTTGTGCTCCTCCTTGTCCAACGAACATCAGTTGTAAGATCTATTGGTTCTGGGCCACAAGCTATTGCATGGTCTCCAGCATCTGTTGCGTATTTGGGGCAGGATTGATTGGTAGAGGAGCAACCTCCTCCTCTCGTGATTGGTTATCATCAGGCTAATTCATGAATTTGGTGGTGATCGTCATAAATACAACAAAAAGAATGTTTAGAAGTGAGAATCTTTTGTCGTTCCCACAGACGGCACCAAACTGATGATGCACAAAATAGCTTTGCACACCACTTGTCAAGTGATTGAAAATAAATGTAGTAATTAAAGTAAAGAGAGATGGATGAGACAAAATTTGTAGTGGTTCGGTCAACGTGACCTATGTCCACTCTTGAATGGCTTTGGTCGCCGGGTACTTTATTAGCTCAAGGGTGTAGGGAGCAGAGAGTACAAGCTTTGAGGGAGAGAATAAAGTCGTGCTCGGATAAAAGTGTCATGATGCTCATTCCCCCCAAGTGTTGGTGGGGCTTACAATTTATAGTCGGCCCCTAACAGATTGGGGCGACTTAATAGCCACTACATAACTATTCTGGTGGAGCTCACGACTTCTCCTCAAAGTGCGAGGTGGTTGCGGCGCTCTCCATGGGACTCGGTCAAAGGACGAATTGAGGTTTGATTATTCCCAAAGTGGTGCAGGTAAGGCTCCTGATCTCTCTTGATGACGTAAGTGTTGACTCTTTCCAAGGGAAAAAGGATATGACTCTTGGATGACCCTGCATGCTCTAAGGTGGTAGAGGAGGTTCTTGATGACTCTTGCATGTCCCCTATTGATTTAGCTCCTTGACCTTGGTAAACTTGTCCGGGTGTAAACTCCTTTAAGCTTGTCTAGTTGGACCTCTTAAAGTTGGACCCTTGGACTTGTAACATGAGTTGGATCCTTGGGCTGGACTCATCAAATTTTATAAAATATTAATCTTGGCCCGATCTCGGGTTTAGTTTTGTGAATGGGGTTAGTTAGATACGAAAAACACATGAATATATTTCCTTTAGAAGATTGAGAAGGCATAAGATTTATATGAATTTTGATGGCCTAAATTTTGAAAACTATATAATTTAAACTACTGATCACTCAATTCAGATGTTGAATTTATCAGACGACCACTAAGGTATGTCATTCCTTTCTGTATCGCTATAATGCCCCTTGTTTCGTCGCCTGTTGGGATTATTGTTTATTTATTTTTTCACCTTATTTTGAATTAAGTAAGAAAAACCCATCACTCAGTCTTCTGGCTTGCGGTTTAGAGATTTTCAGTTGGAAGGGTGAACAAAAAAAAGGCTGTTTAGAATTCATTAATTGACTATTTGAAATCAGTTCATTTGTCAGGATAATGAATTGTTGAAGAACTTATAAGGATGGGCCTGATTATAAATTTAGCTAAAGTCCAGGATAGAGATAATGCTACTGACTAGAGCAGACATTGGCCAACTAGCTGTGCTGAAAAACCCCTTCATGAGAGCCATAAGCCGTATAAAGCTGGGTCTCTCTTGTTTAATGTCTACAAAAATCTCTTTAATCAATTTTTTTCAGTTTGTTTTGATGTCCTCCAAGATTGATGTATTCCAAAATCTGGGTTGTTTATACAGACAAAACACCTCATTTATGGACGAAACATACAAGAGTAATGTTAAAAAACTCAAATGAAATTCAAAAAATTGCAACCAAATGCATATCATCATTTGGATGAATGAATTTCATTAATTTTTTTAGTATGTTCCACTCATCTAACATTCATCCAGAGAATGATATGCGGGTTTTAATTTTTGGGTTAAATTTGGGATGTGTAGTATTTTTCAACATATAAACTTTTCCTTCAAATTTTTGGGAAAGGCTATGACACTGTACAGAAAATTATAATTTTTTAAGATTAAATTATAATTTTTTTAAAGTGTAAGTGACAACTTTAAAAAGCATGATTGATCATAGAAAGTCATGATTGATATCGATAGTTTATGATCGATCATGGGTGTCTCTGATCGATCATAATTTTTCCTTAAACAGTTGAAACTTCTCATTGTAAAGTTGTAATTTTATTATAAAAAATGGTAATTGACAGTTAAATGCCCTTTTTTTTTTGTACCGTAAACTTTCCCCTAGTTTGTATATTAAATTTGTCTAAGCATGGAATTGTTGTTTGGAAACCTGATGTCCCTCACAAAATCCAGAAAACTATTAAGAGTACCTTCATTAATTCATCCAATTTCTATTTCAGTATCTTTCTTTATTCTTTCTAGCTGTCTTCCTCAATCATCTCTCCACATTCCAAACACTCCCCCCCCCCCCCCCCCCCCCCCC
>CAUOFW020002947.1:105991-120561 GCA_963454935.2 Ilex paraguariensis
GTGAGAGAGAGAGAGAGAGAACTTACTAGGGGAGTAGATCAAGCTTTAATATTTTCAACCTGTTCTTTCCCTTCCTTCCTTTCCAGTTTCGATAGTCAATGAATCCAGCCAAAGGTCACAAAAATGACTCTTTGATTGATGGTTTCAGTTTGGGTCTTGGTTTTTCTATTATGATTCATATAATAATAACTGCTTCTTCAATATCTTTGTGGGAATTTTCAGTTTGCATTATGCGAATGTCTCGGTTGGCACGCCAAGTTTGTCATATCTGGTGGCACTTGACACTGGCAGCGACCTGTTTTGGTTACCATGTGATTGTACCAGTTGTGTACGTGGCTTGGTGCGGGGATCCGGACAAGTACGTTAATCTGTTTGACTTCTGTAGTTTCTTCAGATGAAAAATGCATGTTTGAAAGAAAATACGAGCTTTAACCTTTCTCATGATCTTTTATTATCGGCTTAACTTATGATTTGAAGTGTAGGAGCTTGTTACTCGAGCCAGATTTTTTTTCAGCTTTTGCTATCTCAGAAAATATGTTTAAATTGTTTGAGTGATTTTGCATTTGTTTTCTCAATGTTTGAGAAATCTTTTGAAGAAAATTATATGACATGACCAATACAAAGCGCATTTTGTAATGGTTATTACTGATGACTTTTCAGTTCTCTGATTAGTTTATATTCTGCAAGAACAGGGGAAGGACAGGTCACTGAAAATTTTCATGTGTCGACTATCAAATGGATTTTTGACGAAGTATAGACTTCATTTTCAATATATCTGCTTCTTGTCTTGATCAGATTTCAAAGTTTACCAGACAATGTGTGCAGTTGTGAAGTTCTAAATTAATTGATAAGCCTTAACTCTTAAGCAATGTATGGCAGTGCTGTTGACATTGTTCATTAGGTCTTTTTCTTCTTTTGAACTAATATGCAAAACTTGGATAGCAACTAGCAAGTTTGTAGATGACAAGATATTTTAGGATATTCAATTGTTTGTTGAATTGTAACTGCTATATTGACCAGTAGCTCTTGTAATCTTTTCTTAAAACAGAAGATAGACTTCAATATTTACAGCCCTAATACATCATCAACGAGCATGACAGTTCCCTGCAACAGCACCATGTGTGGACAACAAAGAAGACAGTGCTCTACGACAAGGAAAGCTTGTGCATATCAAGTTGTATATCTTTCCAGTAATACTTCGTCTACTGGGATCTTGGTAGAGGATACGTTGCACTTAATCACAGATGATAGCCCATTAAAAGATGTTGATGCACAGATTACACTTGGGTATGTATTATATCCCGATATTGTGTTTGTTAAAAGCTTCTAGCGTAATGAAAACCAGCCTGACTGCCTGTGACTAACATCATCACTTAGTGAAGGTATTGACGCATAGTCAAGATAATTTTCTTTCAAGGGGGGTCAGGGTAAGAGAAGGAGCAGTGAATGATGGCAAGAGATCAGTTTTGTTTTAAAACTTTGATCATGCTAACTTGAAATTTCTTGAATTTATTATTTTACCCATCATTTGATTTGAGAATGATCGGTTCTCTTATCGTTTGATTTGAGTTCGGTTATTATTTTTTTTACGTTGACGAGCTATACAACTTTAATCTATTGTTCTTCAGGCCTATGTTTAGGTAGAGAATTATTATCTCCACTGGCCCTTATGACTTATTGTGTTCCTTGTATTTCAGCTGTGGAATAATTCAAACTGGCACATTTTTGGAAGGTGCAGCTCCCAATGGTCTGTTTGGGCTTGGTATGGATGCTATATCTGTTCCTAGTGTTTTAGCAAGTCGAGGACTTGCTGCAAATTCTTTCTCTATGTGTTTTGGGCCTGATGGACTGGGGAGGATCGTTTTTGGAGATAAAGGCTCCTCAGACCAAGGAGAAACACCATTCAATATTGACAAGTTACAGTAAGTTATTGCTTTAGTACCGACCAAGACTAGGGGCGGAACCACCTTATACCCCCACCCTCAAAAAAAAAATTCTAAAATTAATTATATATATTTTAAGTATTTTTTCAATATATTAAATTATACCCACCCTATTTTTTAATCAAGACCAAAAAAAGGTTTGATATATCCATGAGTTTACTTATAATTTTAATATTTATTTTGGTAATTTTTACCGATATGATAAAAAATATATTTTATTGTGTAATCGAATGAATAATAAATAATTAAGTGAAAATATGATTGTAGATATAAATAATGATAAAGTTAATGCAAGTCTTTCAACATATAAAAATTCATCCAAATCAATTCTAAATAGTTATGACTAGCCTTTATTTGGTAAAAAGATATACTTACCCTTTTTTTTTTTGTCATTTGTATCTACTATGCTTTGCAATTTTAATCTTTTAAGTTTAATGAACTTTTAAGAATTAAATTGGATATAATTAATTATAAATGCATTATTCTATTTTTATCAATTACGAGAAAAAAATTAAACTTGTTAAAATATTTGATGTCCATCCTGAAACAATTTTCTGGCTCTGCCCCTACGACCAATTATAGGGGTTATTGCTTGTTGTTTGCATAACTCCGTTCACCAAGTGCAGAATATCAACTCTTAATGGCTTTTGCAAAATGAAGTGCTATTTGTTCTCATATATTTTTCTGAATCCCATTACCAGTCCAACGTACAGTATCAGCGTGACACAAATAACCGTGCTGAAAAATGTCACTGATCTCAATTTCAATGCAATCTTTGACTCTGGCACCTCGTTTACTTACATGAACGACCCAGTTTATACGGTTATATCAGAGAAAGTAAGTCATCGTGACTGTAAATATTGGTATTTTATCTCCAGTTTAACCATGTGCTTCCTATTAATAAGAAGGATGTTTCTGGCTATTATGCAGTTCAATTCTGCAACCAAAGACAAACGCCATCCACCTGATTCCAGTCTTCCTTTTGAATATTGCTATGACTTAAGGTCTATCTGATATGGAAAATATTTTGTTTGTGTGACTTTTTGATTGAACCCTCAAGGACTGACTCATCCTCTGAATGCAGTGCAAATCAAACTACGATTTCGGTTCCTGATGTCAATCTAACTATGGAAGGTGGAACCCAATTCTACATTACCGATCCAATAATAGTAACTAGTGTTCAGGTAAGGTTTCATTTGTTGCGTTTTAATATCGTTCTCCTTTTCTCTTGGGATGTTTACTAATGTGATAATACTCTCCCAGGGCGGTGGATATGTATATTGTTTGGGTGTTGTCAAAAGTGAGGACATAAATATCATTGGACGTGAGTATATTGTTACATATTACTTTCTTAATGGAATTTACTGTTTACATTAACGAGGACTTCATTTCCATATGATATTTGCTTAAAGCAACAAACTTCATGGTTCCAGCCACACTCTTATCAACAGATTATTGCCTGTCAAATATACTCTATTGCCTATGGTAGTTATGCATTCTTCTCGACAGTCATGTTAACCCTATCTCACCCTCCTCCCCCCCCCCCCCTCCCCCTTCCAAAACCCACCGGGGGAAAATGGGGGGGGGGGGGTGTTAAATGGGTACTCCCAATATTATCATAACTTGAAAGAGGAGCATAAGATGTGATTCTTGAGATACAGCAGAGGAGCGTAACTTGAAAGAGGATCATTGCTTTGTTTTGATTTTTAAGTCATTTGCTGCATTTGTTTATATTTGAAGTATCATTGGTAGCGTAGTATCTATGGATTGTGTGTGTTTGTTAAGGAAAATGTTATGTCCACCAAATCTTTTATCAAATTTTATATCCCAAATGATGTGATAAATTGAGAGTTATAAGATAATTAGTGAAAACTTATGGGACCTACGGGTCCTATAGTTCATATTATAGGATAGTTAGTAAAAACTTATGGAACCTACTGGTCCTATAGTTCATATTAATTTGGGATAAAAAAATTTGGTGGGTGTAGCATAACCTGTACATTAAACGCCAATAAACTCCTTCTTGCCAATATCTGTTTGTTTTGTTTTTATCCAGAGAACTTTATGACCGGTTACCGTATAGTTTTTGATCGTGAGAAGATGGTTTTGGGTTGGAAGGCTTCTGACTGTGAGTATTGTTTCTTCATTATTAATTTGATTTTTGAATCTCTCTCTCTCTCTCTCTCTCTCTCTCTCTCTCTCACACACACACACACACAAGTGAGTTGTGATTTGTTGTATCCAGGTTATGACGCCAGAACTTCCAATACTCTACCGGTAAGCCCATGAAGCTCCCCTGCAGGTCTTCCCAATGAGGCTTTTTTTTTTTAATCATTATATATGTTTTTATTAATATAAGGTGTATTACACACAATATTGAGACATTGCGTGCTTCCTGTTTATTAGTGTACTTTCAGCATTGATTCCAACCTGAGTTGTAAATATTCAACTGTTTCTCAGCATATCTCTCTGTATAATAAATAGGAGAACGAATGAAGAATTTGTTTTCTGAATCTCAATCCTTATACACAGGCGGGATTTCCTCTTGAGGGGGTCAAATAGTGGTATAACAATGTATTTTTATTCAATATTTTTTTTTAATTAGATCTTTAATGTTATAATATTTACATGTATAGAATACATAAAAATCTTTCTCACACGGTATAATAAAATTATTATTTTCAATAAAATGAATAAATTAATCAAAATTAGTTGAATTATTAGATTTAAAAGTCAAATCAATTGCATCATTAATAATTTAAAATTTACAAATTTATGCAATACCAAAATTTAACGATTTATACAAAACGACACAATTTTAATAGTTAATGGTTCAACATGGTGCTAAGGTGAATTCATAAAAATACTACAAAAGATAAAATACAAAATAATTGTATTAGAGAAATAGTAGAAGTAACTCTAATTGAAGATAAATTAAAAAAAAAATAGATTAAGATGGTTTAGCCATGTTCAATAGAAACCGATAGAGGAATCAGTTCAAAAAAGTGATAAAATTTCTCTTAATGGTGCTATAAATAAGGGTAGACTTAAATTAATATTAAATGAAATAATAAAAATATTTAACTTAAATGAATATATAGCACTTGATCGAAATAAATAACAAAGACGGACTCATATAACTGACCACAAATAATTGCAACATAAGACTTGGTTTGGTTTAATTCAACATGGTCTAATCAATAGTCGATGGGAAAAAATAAAANCAAATAATTGCAACATAAGACTTGGTTTGGTTTAATTCAACATGGTCTAATCAATAGTCGATGGGAAAAAATAAAATCAAGATAATAATTTAATGTACAAATTATAAATTTTAAGAATTTGAGTGATCTATAAAATATGATCAAAACATAAATTTAAGGGTATAATGTATAATTTCAAAAACTTGAGGCAGGCCACGGCGCAACATTTCTTCTAATTTACCATTAAAAAAAATCCACCAAAAAACACGACACATTGAAAGAGATGGTACATTGTATGCCTTTGGGATTTGCAGCTATACCTGCTTGTAAGACAGCCTTAACTGCATGACCCAGCAAATTGGCGCCTTTTTCCGCACTCCAATAAGAAACGTCGAAACAAAATTTTCCTCCATTCTTCCAATTTTAGAGAACTCAGAGCCTTTGTAACTGAACAAACCGAAATTGAGAACGCATGTGTCTCACTTTCTTGCCTTCGTATTAAGTTGTGATCTGTCCTTTTTCCGTGACACCTTATTGTTACAGGGCAAAGGAACCTGCTTGGACTTCATCTTAATTGACCTAACCAAATGAGAGAGCTCGTGCTTCTCTTTTTCTGAGGGCAACCCGTTAGACCGCAACTGCTCAGCTCTGTTAGTCTCCAGGGTATCAGATAACTGAGCTTGCCTAGTTGACACTGTATGATCTTCTTCCCCTATACTTTCCTGGTTACCTTTCTGTTGCTTCTGTGCTATCTGCCGAGCATAAGCTGCACTCCTGTTACATCCAAATTCATTTTGTAAGCGTATGAAGAAAGTAGATCGTAGAGCAAGCAGTGAATTCAAGACAAGTCTGATTAAATTTTCGGAAAATGAAATTTTTAATGATGATCAGGAGATCTAAACAAGAAGATGCATATTCAAGTAGTCCAGTAATTGGCAAAAAAACGAGGTACAATCGTTAGGTTAGTGCTAACAAAATACCTTTTGAACTGAGGATCTGTGGGATCCAAGGCAAAGAGAGGTGAAGTGAAGAAGCGGGAAAACCGTGCATCATCATAGTTAATAGTTGGTATTTTGCCCTCATCTGGAAGTCCTTTCCCTTTCTTCCCCTTGGCCTTTTTAGGTTTCAAATTGTAGCCCTTTAAGCTCGTATCTGCACCCTTTTCATCAGCAAGTAATAACTCAAGCTCTGCTCTACTTGCTTCAGCTTCTTCGGCTGTTTCTTGATTCTGCTTTCCTTTGCGAGCACTTTTAGCTCGAGCCTCCTTAGTTCCTTTAACCGGAGATTCGTCAACAAAGAAGTCATCAGGTTTTTCCTTTGGTTCTTGATCAGAATCACTACTATCATCCTCTGATGAGCTCTTGGATCTATTTTTCTTGGCCTTCTTTTTCTCACTTCTCTTCCTAAGATACACNGAGCCTCCTTAGTTCCTTTAACCGGAGATTCGTCAACAAAGAAGTCATCAGGTTTTTCCTTTGGTTCTTGATCAGAATCACTACTATCATCCTCTGATGAGCTCTTGGATCTATTTTTCTTGGCCTTCTTTTTCTCACTTCTCTTCCTAAGATACACCTCCCAGACAGTTTCTGATTTCTTATCCTTCTTCTCTAAAATTTGCTTGCTTATATCCTCTAAACCAGTATTGAAAGTGACCTCCATATCCTGGCCACCATCCTCCTCATCTCCATCTGAACCATCCCCGGACTGGATTAAAGCACGGTACATGTCTTGTTTTTTATGTTTTCTGGTAGATCTATGTGCCATGGCATCATCACTCTCATCTTCATCAGTTTCACTGTGATCAGAAGCCAGAAACTCCTCCAACTCCAATTCCTTAAGCTGTATGGAAAAGATGATTCGTGCAAGTATAGATGTGAAAAAATAGCAATCGAGTAAGAATAACACAAAGTAATTTATTGAACTAGTTCTTTTATTAGGTTTTTTATAGTATTCACCATTGCTATAGTCGCTTGTTATCACTGTAATTGATAGCATGTTTATATTCAGTATACTGCAGCAAGTTGTTTGATAACACAAAACAAGAACTAAGTTCAGGTGCCCATTTACCATACACATATTTCATAGACATGTTGTACATAAACAACAAACTTGTCAGACACCAGCAAAAAAAAAAAAACCTAGCCAAACAAATCAAGGACCAAGCAAGAGAAATGAAAAGGAAATATAAGCCAAAAAAAACACCTGGTCAGCATTAAATTTTCTCTTCAACGTCTTTGCACGCTGTGGTTCATCTTCATCCCATGTAAGATTAATTTTACTATGCTGTAGTGCTCGAGTATGAAAATCTAATCCTTGGTAGTTCACTGGTGCCTGAGCCAAAAACCAAAAAAAACAACTGACAATGAAAATACTAAATTGACAGGTAACTGTATCACATTGACCCAACTATAGGTTACACGTGCAAAAATATAACATATCTCACATTGGCCCAAATACAAGTTAACACTAGTGAAAGAAAAACAAGTGCTAAGAAAATCACAAGCAGCAAAACTCCCGACTTCTAACAGCACAGAGACGAATCCTTAGACAGATAAAAAACAATTGGACTCCCCAATGCAACAAATTCAATAAGAGTGGTCAGGGAGCCAAGAAGAATGTAAATGAGTTATACAAAAAACTAAAGATTGAAGCAAAAGGGGCCATGATTTCTTTAAAGATTGATGCAAAAGGGTTCACGAGTTCTTTTCTTCTCCCCTGGGAGACAAAGATGAAAAGGGGGACCTGGAACTGAAAATGTGATTAGATGTCTTCATTCAGTAGAGCTTAAAATATGAACATAAGTAAGACTCTAGTCAAAAGAAGAATTGGCAACTCAACCCAACTAAGCTTCTCCGAATTATTGGGATTCAACTACATGGATCTTGTTCGAGAATGCTATTCAATCTAAAACCATGTTCTTTATTGAATCACAAGCTTTCATATCCTTCATTACTATTCCAGTCTACGTTAATTTTGGTATTCCTCTACCTCTAGTGATGCCATCAAATGCTATAACATCATGATACCTCATGGATGCAATTGGATATCACCTTTGGCAAATGCATTCATTTCTGATTTACCCTAGTTTGTTTTACCACACAAATTTCTTAACATCTGTATTTTAATCATGCTTAATATATTCCTTAGCCGCCCAGGTAAAAAAACGTAGTCTCATGGTTGTTTTGGATAACTTTTCTTTTGGCTTGAGATGGCTATGTCGATCAGGGTACACCAGACACACTGCTCATTTACTCTATATTGAGCTATGAGAAGTCATATGCAATCTCACCCTCCTTGTGAATATCAAACCAAAATACTGAAACTTTTCACTGTGGTGCCTCTTGAATTTTTTTCTGTACTACCACCCTATTAGATTTTTTGCTTTTATTGAAGTTACATTTTGAATATTCAACATTTATTACAGCAGTTTTAAAATTGTACAATTCTAGAGCTCCTATCCAGACTTCTATTGAAGGTATCAAAACATCTAATAATTGGCATAGTTATGGAAAAATAGACTTCTGATGGACTAATAATTACCCACTATCATAAAATGAATGATAAGGACAGTTGATCAGCAAAAAATTCATATATACGTATTTTGATATATACATATTTTGAAGGAAAAAAAAAGATGCTATCTGCTAGCATATGATCATGTCAAGGATGTAAATGTAGGTTCGCCAAATGAATCTCTTCTAAGGATCCCAAATATGATAATAAAAGTTTATTATGCATATTCCCAATGATAACTAGCTTGTATCAATCTAATTCCTTCAACAACAACAATTAGCAGTTACTGAGACAGGCTGGGCAGGCAAGAAAACCAAACCAAAAGGAACTGCCAGTGATACCCTTGAATTTTTCTGTTTTGAAAATATAAATGTAAAGAGCATCTTGCAGCTGCAATGGCCAGACAACATCAAATAAAAAGAGAAATAATATTTATTATAACTAGATCATGCACACATGCCTTGCACGTGGACTTTTTGAGTTATGGTTTTATTTTTAAAATAATTAAATCAATATAATAGCAAATACCTACATATAAATATAATCTTTTGTGTGATCAAAAAAAAAAAATCTTTTTGAATATTCCTATTATATAATTTGTGTAATTTGTAATAGACATAACACTACATATTTCCATAACGAATATTAATTTTTATTGTTTTATTTTCTCTTAAGTTTTGATGAATTACTTTCTTATAAACCTCTACCCTTAAATTTTAGAACTTTTCACATGAAATTAAGGTAGTGTTTGGTAATCATGTGTTTGTGGTTTTTTTTGTTTTTTTTTTTCATTTTTTGCTTAAAAAACAAACAATAGCGCGTTTGGGATGTGTTTTTGTTTTTTTTTTTAGCCAATCTGTTTTATAAACAGCCCCAAATTTTAAAAACATCAAAATATGTGTTTTTAAAAACATGAAAAAACGAAAACACGCACGTCTCTTGGAACCATTTAATGAGGTCTAGCTTTCGAACTCCATTAGCAGCAAAAAAAAGTGTTTTTTTCTTTCCCACTATAAAAGCATTGTTTACCCTTTTTGCCTCTTCTCTCTCTCGTTCATCTCTGTCACTCGTTCAGCTCTCTCACAAAGCCAGCAGCAAACGAGCAACGAAGGAGTATTTGTTCTAGTAATACAATTTTGTCTGGTAACACAATTTTGTTCAAGTAAACGAGCAACAAACGAGCCATGAACATGGTAATGTTCTGGTAATACAATTTTGTCTTAAACATGGCTTTTTGAAAGATTAAAGCCATGAACTTAAAGGTGTATTTGTTGATTTTTTGATTCGTGTAATACTTACTTTCATCAATAAAATTTTTTCTCTCTTTAAAAAAAAAAAAAGTGAAGGGGTTTGGTGGTGGTGAATTTTTGGTATAATATCAAACAGATTTTTTATTTTTATTTTCATAATTTTTTAAATATAAATGACTACCAAATATGTTTTATATTTTTAATTTTTATCACAAAAAAAAAAAAACTTAGTTCTGTTTTTTTTTATAAAAAAAAACATAAAAAATGAAAACGTTACCAACGCACCCTAACTATTTAGATTAATTTTATTTACAACATCATAGTAATGATATAAATATATTTTATAGTATGTGGATATACATAACTAAAAAGTATCGTAAATACTTATTAAATTATAAAAAATACGGAAGCAAACTATTTTAAGTTATGTTGGTCATTTAATTATAAACAATTGGTTGAACAAATTTTAAAAGTTAAGATAAGTAATTTAATGTGAAACTGAACCTATTCGTAACATTGCTAATCGATACAAATAAAATGGTTTTTAGTATTACCAATTAACATAATTAAAGAAGATTTATTAAAGCTAAAACATAAAAAGAGAAGAAAATGAAAAATAAGGGTTTGATAATATTATCCAAATTATATTAAAATAAATCTTATATTAAATAAGGCTCTAGTGCATTTATGCAATTTCATTTGAAAATTCAGAAACTCGTCATCAGCTACTGAAATAGATAGACATAAATAAAAGTAAATTTAATTATTTTAAAAATTAATTTTTATCTTTTAAAAGAAATAATATGAAAGGTTTGGATATGTGTAATATTAATGAAATTTAATTAATATGAATTCAATATTAATAATGTTAGTATTGTGAGAGTGATGTTATCCAATTAAAAGTTTAACATCAATCAAGTCTTATTAATATGAGGCATGACTCAAGGTCGCGGTATCGGCCATCAACTTGAAAAGTTCTGAGACACATCGGTCGCAGCATCGTGGCGTGGTATCGGGCGATACGATTTAGAAGAAAATGTTGACCATGATAAAAAAATTCAAGACATATCATGATGTTGTAGAACCATATCGGTCAATTCGGGGACGATATTTCGTCAACTCGGGATTGACTCGGATATAACTCGGCCGAGTTGTGCGAGACTCGGCCGAATTGTGCAAGACTTGGCTGAATTGTGCAAGACTCGACCGAGTTGTCTGAGACTCAGGGTTTATACGTATCGCGTAACGGTATCGTCTCCAAAAGTGCCGAGACGGATACGACTCGACTGATTCGTATCGGTATCAGCCGATACTTTGAACCATGATATGAGGTCTAAATTAAATAAGGTTAGTATTGAATTTATATATTGTTTTAGGGTTAAAGTAGTCAATCAAAAGTTTTTCTTGATAGTGTACTTTTATTAATAATATAGATTAAAATACACATGAAGCAAAAAAAAATTATAGAAAAAGATAAATCCAACCAAAACATAGTCATAACTAAAAACAGGCTGCCTATTTTGTGGCCATGTAAGTAGCACACTTTCAGAATGATGGCAAGCATAAGGCACCTGCATTTTTCTTGGAAGGCAAATCTCAGGAAAGATCTTTAAGGGATCCTAGAGTCCTGCCTTTAGGGCTCACAATTTTTTACACTTAAGACACCACTTCAACTTTTAATGTGTAACTTAGAGGGCTTGACTTTTTCATCGGAGCATTCTTCAGGAATGATAATCATTAGTTGTTGCTCAAAACTCTTTTGGATAAGTCCAATCAAGGAACATTATACTGAGTTTCTCTTAGTGTTACATAGTAACAGGAACACTCTGGTTACAGTCATGATGATGAAAATGCAGTGGAACTTACCTCTGTTACAACATCACGGGGAGGATGCTTAAACTCCATAGAATCGGGAATAAACCTCAAGTCCAGCTTGTTTGATGATCTTTCAAACTCAAGGCCGTCACATCTTTTATATAGGTAATCTGCTGTAGCACTAGAATCACATTCCACTACAGCATAATAGTACCTGGAAGAGGCAAAGTGAGATTATAACAACGTGAGCACTAAACTTCGGAATACATAAGCCTATGCCAAAGAAAGATAAGTATAAAATACAAAGGGTTGGCTCGGCTACATGTACCCACTTCAAGGGGGAGAGAC
The DNA here is from genome assembly GCA_963454935.2 of Ilex paraguariensis. Taxonomy (NCBI): domain Eukaryota; kingdom Viridiplantae; phylum Streptophyta; class Magnoliopsida; order Aquifoliales; family Aquifoliaceae; genus Ilex; species Ilex paraguariensis. Next base: position 118,064 of record CAUOFW020002947.1, read on the forward strand.
CATATGATCAAAACTTGCCAACTCCTCCGGGATCTCCCCCGGGATTTATCCCAATAGCTAAAATGGTGGATCTGGGATAGAGGATTGCATGTACTGGGGAGGACAGACGGTACTCTAAGAGGCTCAGATACGTCCTATTAATAAAAAATTCTGTGGAATAAAAGTAAAAAATGAAGAAAAATGAATGGCACATCCATGGACAGTGCAATCTGGGCATTCTTTATTGCGATGAAGTGCAGTGTCTTCTTTTGATAAGTAACATTAAAGGGCAGGCAGAAAACCAAAACTATAGATGAAAATAGCTCAACTCTTTGAAATGTGACTGCACTTGTGCTAATATGCAGTACCCTAACTTTTTTCCAAAAACTTCTTCGTTAAATTTCTAAATATTGGGGGAAAATGATTGTGGGAAAGAAAGGAAAATATTTCATAAATTTTCCACATACTTCATTCATTTTCATTGCTCATGAGCTAGATAAGAATTCAGAGATTTTCCTTACTCTTCCAATATGTCAGTGGGACAACAGCCAAACACAAGAACAAAATAGAGGAAAGATAAAATAAAGTTTTTTCAGCCTTCTAGACAGTGAAGCAGTTTCCAAAACAACGAATGGCTATAGACTAAAATATAAACTACCCTGAACATATAAAGCATGCCAGAGCTATTTCAGCAGCCAAGGGGATTCCAAATATCGTCATATCCATCCATGTGGTAGGTTGGTAGCTAAGTAAAAACAGATGCTTTAAAGTTTAAACATCAAGAAATGCAGTAGCATTATCTGCATGTACCACCTTAGCCTGCTTAATTCATAAGCACGCAATTTCTCAGTGTCAATCTCATCGTTGACGTCATCATTATCATTTTTCTCTTTCTCATCTTCAAATAAGCCAACAGGACCATGCACTGCCTCCTCTTCCATACGCTTGAGTCCAAACTCAGATGGATAGACAGACACAGACAATATTTGGCCTCCTTTTGGAAGAAATGAGCTTAGCATTACATACAAGTCAACTGCCTGCCGAAAACAGCCATATTTCAGCTGAGGAAGCAAGAGTATAAAGGAAGACTTTACCATTTATGGCAAGTTCTGTGAACACGATTAAAATCAAGAAGCATAATCCCCGAAAAAAGCAAAGATATCCAAATGAGCATGTGCGAATCATTATTACAACTGTAGCCAGAGAAATAATAACACACGAAAATAAAAATCGAGTAAAAAAGGTGGTTATTGGGCAACATAGGAAAAAAAGTTGCAGACAGAAGGCACAATTACAAAATGTGAACAAACAAGGCATGGAATGATAGCTGATCATTTTTAGATAACAAAAGGAAGCAAACGTCTACACACTATCCATATACTTCAACCTGTGAAAAAATGAAATGTGTCTAGTAACAAAGGAGTGCCGAATATTTTTGTGCTTGTTTTAGCAAGTAGCTGAATTGACGAAGAATTTGTATTGCAAGATAGATACTTCAAGGGACATCCTAGAATTCCAAATGTGGTGCTTCTGTATTATATATGCAACAAGCAATGTCATGATTAGCAATGCACAGGGAAACTGGCAAGCAAGACAAAAAAAAGGAACATTTCGGCACCATCTCAGAGATCTAATTTGTGAAACCTCATCCATATGAGAAAAAAATCTTGTATATTTGACCAAACACTATCAACTTCAAGAACCAAATTTATGTGTTTCTTCAAGAAGCAAATTTAAATTCATTAGTGTCTCTCCATAACTGAAAAAAAAACTAAGTGCCATCAGAACAATAACAGACCATATAAAAAAGGCATACATGTCACAAGTATATGACAGAAAGATATTCCATATAGTATACCAGATACCTTAACAATAAGTTGTTTATTAAGAATCCGCCTAGTGCATCTTAGTAATCTTCCCCATTTATGTAAATTAAACTTTGTTCCCGTAGGAGCAAAACTATTGGCGTTGCCACACTGTCACTAACCCAAAAGCAAAAAGTGAAACCAGTTTTCTTTCCAAAAAAAGGAACTGACTGTGAAGGTAAACCAAACCAAACTATAACTTATGTCCCAATCATTTGGAGTCGTCCTGCACTATATGCTCATTTAAAAGTCATTGTGAAGGTGCGAACTACAATCCGTAATTTTTTTCCAAAAGCAGCGCTTGTTTCAAAAGAACTAAAATTCAACACTTAAATATCCCAAGTATACCTGAAACTGGTTCACAATCTTCAACTATAAACCTTGGGTACTCCAACAAACAAATATAAATTCAATTACAAAGGAGTTCAATAACAAACCGCCACTTGACCCCAATCCAAATTGACGACAGCAAGCCTGTGGGTTTCTTTGTCAGTTTCCGGTACATTTTCCTCCTGTTCCACGGACAGAATTTCAACTTGTTCATCTTACAGCGTTGAATTTGTGGCAAAATAAATTAATCTTTAACAGCTTACCTGCAAAAAATTATCCTCTCCTTCCGAATACACCTCATCTTCCTCCGAATCTGTAGTACTA
>CAUOFW020002947.1:120765-138133 GCA_963454935.2 Ilex paraguariensis
CTATATGCTCATTTAAAAGTCATTGTGAAGGTGCGAACTACAATCCGTAATTTTTTTCCAAAAGCACCGCTTGTTTCAAAAGAACTAAAATTCAACACTTAAATATCCCAAGTATACCTGAAACTGGTTCACAATCTTCAACTATAAACCTTGGGTACTCCAACAAACAAATATAAATTCAATTACAAAGGAGTTCAATAACAAACCGCCACTTGACCCCAATCCAAATTGACGACAGCAAGCCTGTGGGTTTCTTTGTCAGTTTCCGGTACATTTTCCTCCTGTTCCACGGACAGAATTTCAACTTGTTCATCTTACAGCGTTGAATTTGTGGCAAAATAAATTAATCTTTAACAGCTTACCTGCAAAAAATTATCCTCTCCTTCCGAATACACCTCATCTTCCTCCGAATCTGTAGTACTACTTGAAGATTCATCCGCCTCCACATCATCATCATCCTCTTTTTCTTCATCATCCTCCTCCGATTCCGATACCAAATCAGACGATTCTGGTTCACTTTTCCTCAATTCAGAGACACACAATTCTTCACCGAGTTGCTTCAATTCCTCACTCTCGCTCTCACTTTCAGTCTCTTCTTCACTTTCAACCTCTTCTTCTTGGCGTTTTCTCTGTTTTTCTTCTTCTTCTTCGAGGCGGTAATAATGTTTGAGAGGGTTCTGAGACGATTCCTTCTTAATTCTGCCTCTCTTATCAATCCGAGCACTGGACGAAGAGAAGCTCTTGTCGTTGAACATGCGATTAAACCGAGAGTCGATCGCCACCTTTGTTTTGTGCTTCGGAACTTCCCGGAACCTTGGGTCCGAGTGTACAGACGCGAACCGAGAGTCCGCAATGATTTTGTCTTCATGGCGATGGTAGTTGCCGCCGACGCCGTGCGCCGCCGTTTCAGCCTCATTCTTCGTATTTTTCTTCATCTTGTTTTTGGATCCCATAGCGTTCGCAAGTAGAGTATGGTGGAGTTAGGTTCTTTATCTATCGCTTTCTCTCTATATAAACCCTAGACGTGGTGGTGAATGGTGGAGCTACCTACTAGTATTGTCGCCACCGATTACTTCCCTGTAGAATGAACTTGGTAAATACGGGCCGGGTCCTGATTTGAAACGAGTATAAACCGATAAATATCCACTTATTAGGATTTGGCCCAAGAGTCTATCCAATTATGACTAAAATTTAAATTTGAGGTTAAATTTGAATAAAAAAAAAATTATTTGATATAAAATATTTTAATTGACAAACTCAAATATTCATTCAAGTTTTTTAAAAAAAATTCTTTCTGTCCTAATGCTTATTTTTTAAAACTTTTCCCCCAAATTATTTTATCCAATATTAAAACTTATTTTTTACAAATTTAATTAACATTAACTAAAAGAAAAAGCAGAATACCAACTTTTTGAGTGATATATAATGAGTGAGTTAAAAATGACCGTCAAATAATAGAAGCAATGATATGCGGTGTAGTCAGCAGTATGGAATCGAAATTGAAGATAGAGACAATAATTTTGTTCCAATTGAAAGAGCCTTTTAGGTTTAGATAAGAGAAACAATTATCGTTTAAAATTTAATATAGAATTTGAGTCTACCTCAATTTGGATTCATTATAAGTTTTTTTTTTAATTTCGTATAAATTTGGATCTAAGGTTCAAGAATTTTTTTGAATTATTTTGACTCAAATTTAAATTTGAGTATAAATTTGAGAGGCTTGAAGAAGTTATAAGGTGTTTTTTTATAATACAAATATTCTGAGTTCGAATATTGGTAATCTTTTGATATTAGGTCATAATAATTGATGGATGAATATCTTAATATCGATGTGAATGGTCTGCTTTTTATTATATCGGAGAAGAAAATTAATCAAAATATGTATAAATTAGCCTGAGTACTAGGTCATGATAATTAATGGATGAATATCCTAATATCAATGTGAATGGTCTGCTTTTTACTAGATTGCTGAAGAAATTAATCGAAATATGTATAAACTAGCCCGAGTACGAGAGGAATAAATTTTATAAAATAGCTCGATACTATAAAAATTGACATAAAAACTATAAAATATGTTGTTATTGGGGTTCGCCCTTAAATAAATTTTTTACAAAGTGCTTTCAAGATCAACTCATGTAATAAACAAGGTAAACTTTAAAACTCACTAATTTTATAAAATACTAAACTTGGCTCGATCTCGGATTTAGTTTTGTTAACCGGGTTAGTTAGATACAAAAAAAAGTTATCAATCATCTAAGAATTGGGGTTTATCAATGTTCTCCCTATGTTTTGTAATTTAATTTTAATTAATCAACAGCAAAATAAATTAATTTTTTCATCAAAATCACTTATATCTATGAATCATTAAATGAAACGGGGGGGATTTTTGTATCATTTTTAAAAAATATGAGAAAATTACAATTTTTCTATAGATGTACCTATCAGGCAGCATAAGTGTAATTTACCAAAAATATTTGCCTGCCTAGTGCTGGTGATGCGGCCATCAGACTAGATGAATTCTAAATCGAAGGGCATTCGTCAACATGGTCCCACTAGAAACGCCAACACTATCAACCTTGACACACATCGCACCCATGTAATCAATCTCACCCATCATCTTCTACTCCATGCTCCCTTTAATTATACTGTCCATTCTCGCTGCTTCTCGAACCCACCCCAAACTAATCACAGAGATAGAGGGTTGAGTCTCAGTTCTTCCATGGCCTTTGTTCACTATCTACTAGCCGTGCCCGTCGAAACGTCAATTTCTCACAAAAAATCTATTCTCGCTCCGTCATTATTGACATCGCTATCGCCATCGGCTTCTTCTTCTTCTTTTTCTTCATCTTCAGGCTCTGTATTTTCAGTAGCATTATCTTATTCTTGTTCTTCTACTCATTCTTCTCTCGAGTCAAAGGATCGTAAACTCTCTATCATTCCCAAGCTCTGCAGAATCGGAGACAGAGGTGATTTCGATTTTTTTTACTATTGGTTTTTCGTTGTTTTACTTGTTTTCTGCTTGTAGTTCTGGTTCGGGGCATTTTGGGTTCTCGGCCTACTCAAAACGTTTCGATTGCTCTACTAGTATCTGCTTAAACTGTTTCTGTTAATTAATTTTATGTCAAGCTATGACAAACTTGCCAATTTTGATTGATACGCGGTGCTGGAGCATAAGCTTTGCCGCTTCAGCCTGTTTAGTGACTTGCAATATTTTGGAATCTTATGTCTGTGGGGTGGGTGATTGTGGAGGTTATGGGAAATGCTGGGTTCAGAAGGGGAATTACTTACTTGCTGGCATGAATTGAAATTATTATAGTTTGCATCCGTATGTTGACCATCTACAATTATAGAACTTTTGAAGGTGGCCTATGAAATTGATTGACACAGAATCGGGATTCTTAATATTCTTTCAGAGTGGAAGACTTTGGAATATCTGAATATATGGACGCTTGCAAACACTTGAATATATTGTCTTTAGAAGGTTGAGACATAAGATTTATATGAATTTTGATGGCCTAAATTTTAACAGCATTATAATTTAAACAACTGATCACTCAATTCAGTTGTTGTATTTATCAGACGACCACTAAGGTATGTTATTCCTTTTTGTCTCGCTTTAATGCTCTCTTGTTTCGTCTTTTGTCTACTTCTGTAGGAGAATGTTTCTTGTTTGGGATTATTGTTATTTATTTTTCAACTTATTTCGAATTAAGTAAGAAAATCCCATCACTCAGTATGACAGCCCCCCAAAACCCGGTGGGATCTATGCAACACTGGCAATTTCTAGTCAGTAGCTCCCATTACTGAAATCTTGCAAAAAATTAGGTGTGGAAGTTAGGAAAGGAGGCATTATTTGCTAGTAATTACTGTCTTTACTGTGGATGGCCATGAGTATGACTTCTGTTGTGGTTTAGAGAGTTTCAGTTGGAAGGGTGAAAAAAAAGGCTGTTTAGAATTCATTAATTGACTATCTGAAATCAGTTCATTTGTCATGATAATGAATTGTTGAAGAACTTATATGGATGGACCTGGTTATAAATTAAGTTTGAGTCCACGATAGAGAGCAAATTGATCATTCAACTGGTATTACTCCATNATGATAATGAATTGTTGAAGAACTTATATGGATGGACCTGGTTATAAATTAAGTTTAAGTCCACGATAGAGAGCAAATTGATCATTCAACTGGTATTACTCCTTTTTTTTTTATGGAAAAATTTTAGTTGCTTGAATTGGTTGGCAGATTCTTGGCTAAACTGTTGTGAGGTGTCATCTAAACAATTGAGTTGGAATGAACATTATTATTGTTGTCACATTTCTGACACTAACATTCATTGAAAGATCTCAGATAGTTCTTTTAAATTGCATCATATCTTTTGTCATCTGGATTGCATCATATGTAGATTACGCCTAATATGATGTACTGAATTTGTGTTTCCTTGAGTAATATTTTTATTACCCCCACACATCCTCAGTGTGTTGTGTCTGATCCACATTATGTGTTGTGTTTCCTTATGCATTGTCCATATTGTATCTTTTAATTGGAATTAATCGTATTTTTCTGAGATATATTTGTGACGGAATGAGGCCCACCTGTGATTCTTAGCTAATGAATGGTCAGATTATGAGGTGAGCATGTATTGTTTTGTCTATATTTATGAAAATGTGTAGCTAATAAAATACCTCCAAGCTTTATGGATAACTGGCAGATTGTGATGTAAACAATGTTGCAATGCGTGCTATTAGTTTAACTGCATAGATCTTTCTTTTATTTTATTTTTTTCCTTTCCTGTGGACTGTGGAGTCTGTTACAGTGAATAGAGTGGAGATAATTTATATACATTACAAAATTAATCTAGTTAAAGAAGTTTGCAAAATTGAAATAATTGATGATGATATCAGTAAAGAATTTCTAAAGGGATCTCAAATTCTACAGAATAGTAATTTTTGTGCGAAGGTGATGACAATCGGTGTTGTACTTCTTCCTTCTTGCAGTTAGAGCTTCCTTGAAAAACTTTGATATTAGTCATCTTTCCTGCACCAATGTACAAATTCTAGATAAATATGAGTATTGGTCTTCATAACCCATAGCATATGTTTGAACAATATCTTCCCCTGACAGTGTGGAACTGTGGATTGATCAGAAAAAGATTCAAATATCAACATGAGGACAAATGGATTTGAATTGTAGTTTACGTGGGAACAGTGAATCTGAGAATCTAGGCACCTAGTAAGCCTGAGTCAAATTGTCATTTGGATAATGAATTTTTAATCTACCAAGAAATCCAAATTTGAAGCTATCAGTCATGTAACCAGGGAAAAAAGTTTCAATTACACTGATATCAGTATCTAGAGCAGGCTTATCTAGATTGAAAAGGAGTTTAAAGTTATTTATGATGTTCATAAAAGCCACCATCAGATTTCTGGAAAAGGGATGACTTTACAAGTCTGAATTAGTAATGATGCTCATAAGTGTCTTTATTTTTTTTCATGTCTATATATCTTCGCATGCGATTTTGGCTTAATAGATCAAGTCTCTGCTCACTTTATTTATGGTTGGGTACTTAGTTCTTACACTCTAATTGTTCACAGCAAAGGCTACGCCACAAGAATCTGAAGTCAGTCCAGCTCCAGACTCCTTTACTCAATTCAAGCATCTGCTTCTGCCAATCACAGACCGGAATCCTTTTCTCTCTGAGGGAACAAGACAGGTGGTTCCTTTATTTTTTTTAAGGGGGGCTGGAGGGATTTTGAAGGGTCATTAACATTTTAGCACCCTGTGGCTAAATAGTTGAGTCCCTGAAATTTTTTTTTTCCAATGAAAGCACTAATTATTCAGTACAACTTAAGAAGCATGTTTGCTAGATATGTTTCCTGGCTTTAATGTTGAAATGCATCCTCCAATGTATGTGAACTAGGATCCTCTGCAATCCATACGAATGCATTGATGTAGCAATCATTGGCCTTAAGATGCTTCATAAGCCCTATAACAAGATAATTTTTCTTATATGAATATCAGAACATGCAATGAAATCAAATGTTGCATGTCAGTGCTAATTATGTAGTAACCAGATATTGTCATAGCATTGATCAGTACAAATCTCAAAACATGCACGGAAATGATATCCAAAAGTTGTGTGAGTGCTAAGTGCAGACAGTGTCATCTCATTATACATGTCACATTGTAATGATATCCGATGAATTCTGTATATGGTGGTTTGTTTGAGTTTGTTAGTCCTTAAAAGATGTAAAACACGATGTGATTTTCTATTAAATATTACCTGCACAATATCTGGGTCAATTGTACTAGATATATTATACTGATCTACCTCATTCACCTCTTCATATGCTATGTAGTTTGAAAATTGCTCTCATCCATTTAGATTCTAGTATTAAGTGAAACCATCGCTTAAAGAAATGGGCTAATGGTGAAACCAATGCATATCGAAGATGACTCCTACCTAGCATTAAGGTCGTAGATCCTGTGTAAACAATTTTCTGGCGTCTCTATCAATCTATCAATCTCTCTCCTGAATTTACTGGAGTGTTTGGTTTATTTTGACTCCCATTGGACCTATAAGGTTATTTTTTTTCCCTGCAATTCCTATAAGGTTACTGGTTATTTCAAGAAATATAACATTTTAAAGGATATGCCGGTTCACTTATGATTGTTCAAGAAATATAACATTTTAAAGGATATGCCAGTTCACTTATGATTGTAATGGGAATTCTAGAGGGATGGATGATACCCAAACTAATTGGAGAGTTTATTTTTTTCATACCGGGCAGCATTACTAAGTGCCAACTGTGATCAATCATTGTCCCTTGTAGACTTGTTACTTTCTTTTGGATATTATTCACCCATGGTTCTGATCCTTTTGACAGGCTGCAGCAACTACTGCTGCTTTGGCAAATAAGTATGGAGCTGACATAACTGTCGTGGGTATGTCCACTAATCCTTGTTCATGTTGTGTTGTGTGCGCCTCCAGTTGAAACATTAGTAGAATAAACACCTTTCATGTTACAGACCCTTTTCGGGTGCAAGATTTCAAGGAATGTAGAACTTTATGCTCTTTGCAGTTATTGATGAAAAGCAAAAAGAATCCTTACCTGAGCATGACACCCAGCTATCTAGCATCCGCTGGCATCTATCTGAAGGTGGGTCTACGTCCTGTAACTATGTGCCTATCAGGTAGCTGTAAGTATTGACAATGAATTGTAGATTTGTAGTTGAGGTTGAGGGAAACCTGCGGTACTGTACTCTAAACATGTCTCAAGGTAGGGCGCGCACGAAAATTGTGTGCGCATGTGAGTCAGGTACCGATAGTAACCACTACACTGCTGTAGTAGATGGACAATCAAAATATCATTCTGTTTCTGCTTTAGTTGGCTTTCTCTATCGCACTTTTTGATATCGTTGTAATAAAAATGTTGGTCAATTATATTTTTCTGACCAATATAGATTGTGAAATCCTATTTTTACTTTTTTACTATTGTTCACATCTACTGTAAATTGTAATTTTCTATTGTTTCTTTTTTTTTTTTTTTTTGGTGCAACGCTTATGTACTGCATCAATTCATAGTGTTCTAAACATTTGACAAGTTTATGCTTCTTATTCTTCCTTTTATGATATCCGTCTTTATGAACAGTTTTTGATTATTGTTTCTATTTTTTCGGAAAATTAATAGGTGGATTCCAGGAGTTTAAGTTGTTAGAGCGACTAGGGGAAGGGAACAAGCCAACAGCCATAATTGGGGAGGTTGCTGATGACATGAATTTGGACTTGGTTATAATGAGCATGGAAGCCATCCATTCCAAGCATGTGGATGCAAACTTGCTAGCTGAGTTCATTCCTTGCCCTGTCTTACTTTTGCCATTGTAGAATGATATTTATGTCTCAAGGCCCTGCCACTGACTGAACTTTTGTATGCAAGTGTTCTTATGGGTTCTCTCAAATAATTCATCTGCTCTCTAACTTTGTGTATTACATTACCTTAACTCTCTTTTGTTGGGCTTGCTTTACTGCTGTAAATATTCAATACAACGGGTATAATGCGTCATCATTGAAATGTGATATCGTCATTGCAATAATAAGTCAATATATGGGCAAAGTTAATTCTACACCGTTTAATTACTATCGCATCCATTGTACTAACTGTAACATATGCGTATGTGGGATTCATCAGCCCATGTGTTGGTTTGGTATTAAGCAGTGATATCACATATCGACGCATGATAATATAGGATCACTGTTATATTGAATATTCTCTCGTGATGGCTTTGAAGTAGGCCATTGCATTTAGAAGTTTCAGATGGGCTTGGGATGTGGGCTGGAACTGATAAAGGCCCGTGGGTCACCAGGTTAGAACTTGTGTTGGACTACTTTTGCTGACATCAACATATCTGCTTAACTCATGAGCCAAGCACTTGGCCCATTTCACCCAACTCACTCTTTGGTAATTATCTTGATTGTGAGAAGTCACAAATCATATTTCAGTAATACTAAGCTAATTAAATTGTGAGACTAAATTTAAATTTTAAATAACATAATAACATATTATTTAGAGTCTTTATTGGGACGTAAATGATATGGTAGTAAATAAAGAAGTCCAAGTCAATTGTCATGTTATTTGAATTTTAAATTTGGTCTCAAAATTTGATAAGTGTAGTATTATTGATCATATTTTTTTGCATAAGTGGAACCTAATTGTGATGGGCTTTATTCGAAACTTCTAGGGTAATTTGTGCATTTTCGACGTAAATCAATGTGAATGGTTTTGAAAAAGATTTTGGTAGTCATTCGATAGGTTTTTTTGAAATCGGTGGATGGGTTTATTGAAATTTGTCTTGTTTTATATTATAGATTTTTAAGTAATTATGTCATTACACAAAAACTCTTTGCACCTAGGGAAACTTATATAACTAGGTCTTTATTGGATCTTGTCGTATTGAATTTACCTCCAATGTTAAAATTGTTAGATTAGTCCTTTGTATTTGTTTTTAGTTCGTTTGTATCGTATTCAAATCGTGTATAATTTAATTCTTGTTATATATTTTCGATTTTGAATTATCTCATTTACTAAATATTTTTAGTCAACATGTTTTGCACCAAGTAAATAACATTTTATATATCGAAAGATTTTTGTATTGTCAATTTACACCTTAAAAAATTAAAATTCCTATATTGCACCCTCAATCTAATTATGTTTTCCGTTTTAAAAAAGAAAACACTTGAAATGGAGTATTCTGTAAATAATTATGTATATAAATAAGATAATACAATAAATACCACAAAAACAAATTGTCAAAAAATACAATGAACATTTGATTTTGGGTTACATTACTATCTTTTTTATTTTACTAAAAGCTTAATATGAAAATTTTAATTTTCTATATTATAAATTAAAATATTAAAAATATTTTAAGGTATAAAGTGTCATTTGTTCTTAATTTTATTGAGAATTATTGTGTCCCACATGAATTTCCGCGGAGACACCAAAGGTCCCGAGAAATGATGCTCGACAGGTGATAGCTATTGGTTAAATTAAAAAAAAAAAAACGAAGAAAGGTGGAAAAAAATTAAAAAAAAAAAGTAAGGAAAAGGAACATATTGTGATAAATGTCTTTTTCACAAATCTTTGTGGGACCTACTTTGGGAGGAATTTGGTTTTATCGTAATAAATAAAAAGTAGGTTGACTACGATGGGCTTGTGGCCGAAGTAACAACATCCTATTGGATGTCGGAATTCTGGCTCAAGCCATTGTCGTAACCTTTAAGTTTAGTTTTGAAATCAAAAATTTATCAATTAAAACATAAAATATATAAATTAAAATTAATGTATGCTATTAATAAAGGAAGACAAGAGATTTGGTGTCCTCTGCTTTTGTTGGCAGTCAATTAGTAGTTTATTTTTATTAGTTAATCTTTTAAGTAAAATTAGTCGTTCTTCCATAATCTTTTAGAACCTGTTTGGTATGTTTTTTAGGAAGGGTTTGAATTAGATTGTCCAAAACTGGGTTTGACCAAAAAATGAGATTCGATATTTAATGTTGTTCATACCTATGTTTGGTATGCGCAGGGATATATGATTATTTTAATAATATATTTGTATATATATGACTATTGTGCCTCTTAACCAATTTATATATATGAGATATATAAGAGTATAAATGTCATTTACATATTAAACCCCCAAACCCACAAATAAAACTCACCCTCCCTTGGGTTTCATGAAACCCAAGTATGTGGGTTTCATGATCGGATTATGACCGGGGCCGAGTTTAAAATCATATTCATGCTTTATAANAAATAAAAAGTAGGTTGACTACGATGGGCTTGTGGCCGAAGTAACAACATCCTATTGGATGTCGGAATTCTGGCTCAAGCCATTGTCGTAACCTTTAAGTTTAGTTATGAAATCAAAAATTTATCAATTAAAACATAAAATATATAAATTTAAAATAATGTATGCTATTAATAAAGGAAGACAAGAGATTTGGTGTCCTCTGCTTTTGTTGGCAGTCAATTAGTAGTTTATTTTTATTAGTTAATCTTTTAAGTAAAATTAGTCGTTCTTCCATAATCTTTTAGAACCTGTTTGGTATGTTTTTTAGGAAGGGTTTGAATTAGATTGTCCAAAACTGGGTTTGACCAAAAAATGAGATTCGATATTTAATGTTGTTCATACCTATGTTTGGTATGCGCAGGGATATATGATTATTTTAATAATATATTTGTATATATATGACTATTGTGCCTCTTAACCAATTTATATATATGAGATATATAAGAGTATAAATGTCATTTACATATTAAACCCCCAAACCCACAAATAAAACTCACCCTCCCTTGGGTTTCATGAAACCCAAGTATGTGGGTTTCATGATCGGATTATGACCGGGGCCGAGTTTAAAATCATATTCATGCTTTATAATTGTCAAACATAGGTTTAACGGGGTTTACTCTCCAATCTATGTTCTCAAACCCCCCAAAACCACATACCAAACAACCCTTATGGTTTCATCATATTTTTCTTTTCTAATGTGTGTGTCTATCTTTCATACATGATTTACAAAGAGATACTGTAATTCAGTAGTATGTACGCTTAACTATGCAATTCAAACTACACACACTTCCACCTTGTTAGATTACATCGCCTCCAACACAGCTGGTGCGAAGAAGCTAGAATCTAGGAATATGGTGATTTAACATTTAAAAAAACATAGGTTTNTGTTGGCAGTCAATTAGTAGTTTATTTTTATTAGTTAATCTTTTAAGTAAAATTAGGCGTTCTTCCATAATCTTTTAGAACTTGTTTGGTATGTTTTTTAGGAAGGGTTTGAATTAGATTGTCCAAACCCGGGTTTGACCAAAAAATGAGACTCGATATTTAATGTTGTTCATACCTGATGATGCACAAAAATGGTTTTGCACACTACCTGTCAAGTGTAGATAATAAATGCAATAAAATCAATGAAAAAATTAAAGAAGACACAATCTATAGTGGTTCGGTCAATTCGACCTACGTCCACTCTTCAATGGCTTCAGTTGCCGGGTATTTTATTGGTTCAAAGGTATGGAGAATGGAGATACAAGCTTTGAGAGNGTAAACAAATTGAAATAATATTTTTTTATAAAAAATGTGAATTATATGTGTAATTAAATTAAATAATAAATTATATACTAAATAATTTGTTAGTATTTTAATTATTGTTATATTTAATTATTAATTTATTCTATAAGACTTAAAATATATAATCAGTCATTTATTTAAGTATATCAATCTAACTCATTTAGGTATTTACAATTCAAATTTTAAAAGATAAACAAGATTATTTTTATTTTTCACAGTTCAGATCGTTTTAAATTTTATTTTAAAGTTAATCTAATGACTAATATTAACGCCCTAAATTTAATAGGAAAAATATGGCCCTAGGGGGCGTGTTTAGAGTGACTTTTTAAAAATATTTATAAGAATTATTTCTCATAAGTACTTTTAAAAAAAATAGTGTTTGAAACCGTCCTACAACTACCTCTACCACTCCCCACCCTCACCATTACTACCTTTACAATCACCGTCGTCACTATAATCGCCGCCGCTACTGCCACCACTGCTGTTGTCGTCGCCACTACCACCATCGTCAACGTTGTCACCACTACCACCATCGTCGCTGCAGTCATTGTCACCTACTACAACTATCATCGTCTTCTATCATTACCACTGTCGCCCGCCACCTCTTACTCTCACTATAAATCGATGTTTAAATTCATTTATCTCTTATCTATGTTTGTGATTTAATTTTAAATATTAATACAAATATGTTTATTGTTTACTATTTTTTATTATTCTATGCATTTATGAACAAGTAATAACTAGTCTAATTATATTATAAAATTAGAAGTAACCTGTATCTGAATGCACAGTGCAATATAAGTAAAAAGTGATGAATTTGGAGAAAAAAATTCAATGTAAATAATTTTGAGATGAATGTTGGTGGCTGTTGGATGAGTTTATTTGAAACTGTTGGATAAACGTATTGAAATCTATCATGTTTTATATTGTAGATTATTATTTTTTAATTTCTTAAATAAATTGATTAGATAGTTAATAATATTAGTATATTATTGCATACTAACATGTTTTGTATATAATTGAATTTGTAATAAATGAGTTTAAAAAAATTTATAAGTTTTTATAAAAGAATTCAAAACTAGTTAAAAGTCAAATAAAAGTAAAAAAAAAAAAAGATGAAACTACATAAAAGGGTATAATCGACCTTATAAAAATAATTATGGATAAAATCAAAAATCAAAAATTTTTCATGATGGTGACACATATATATTATCTTATGAAAAACATTAAAGGTATTATTTTACTTTTATACTGGGGGTAACCCGTTCTTTAAGGTACTATGTAATTCTTGATAAGAATGTTAATGGTCGTTGAATGAGCATATTTGAAATCGTCGGATGAGTTTATTAAAATATATATATATATATATATATATATATATATATATATAGTATAATCTTATGATAAACATTAACGGTGTTATTTTACTTTTATACTAGGGATAACCCGTTTTTGAAAGTACGATGTAATTCTTGAGAAAAATGTTAGTGGTCGTTAGATAAACATATTTGATACCGTCGGATGAGCTTATTGAAGTCTGTCATATTTTATATTTTAAATTTTTTTTTTCTAATAATAATATTGTTAGAACTTTTTGTTATTTATATACTGAGTTGGGATGAATTTATATTTTTTTCCTTGGGTGTAAAATTATGTAAATTTAGTATCATCATCTTTTCTCCCCCCTGGACCCATCCCACCCTCCACACATTAAAAAAAATAAAGAAAAATAAAATCATTAAACTACAACGCGAGTTAAAGAAGTGTTGTGTCCGTTACAATTTCTATTATTAAATTCTAAATCTCTAAAAAATGTGACACTTCGATATTTATGGAATGATTAGTGAAAATTTGAGAGATCTGTTCATTCCATAACTCATATTTATTTGTTACAAAAAGTTTGATTATTCCATAACTCATATTTATTTGTTATAAAAAGTTTGATTTTTAGTAGATGTAACAAAAGTACTATATCCATCTAGATATTTTTGATGGCTAGCAATGCATAACGATGTGTATGACCGTGAAAAAATTTAAATAATATATTTTTATAAAATATATATATAGTTAAATTAAATAATAAATAAATTAAGTGCCAAATAATTAATTCATATTTAAATTATTACTAAATTTAATTATTATTTTGTCCTATAAGACTTTGAGTACCTAATATGCTTATCTCTTCGTCGATCCCTTTATGCATAATCAATATATAATCTGACAACTACGTGTAATTTAACATATATAGAACTTATTTTTTTATATAGATATAGAACATTATATATAAATGTATTATTAATAAATGAGTTTAAAAAAATTTAAAAATTTTTATAAAAGAGTTCAAAATGAGTTAAAAGTCAAATATGAATAAAAAATAAAAATTAGATAAAAATATATAAGTGGAAACAATTAACTTTATCATAATAACTGAGATAAAATAGGAAATTAATTTTTTTTCGTAAATGCTGATATTTAGAAGAAGTATATAAATATAAATATAGATATAATTAACTTATAATTTTAAGTAATAGATTAATGTAAAAATTTTAATATATATATATATCTGCATCATCAATGACGAGAGCAACTCATTAATGCGTACATCAGAAAGGAATCCGATTCATGTAATCCCAGGTTAAAAAAAGGGCAAATGGACAAACCAATGATCAATGTTACCGTTAGTTGCCGGTATTATAATAATAGGGAGTTATAGTCCAGAAAAAATAATTACAAAGATTAAATGGGTAAAAATATAATTCTCAAAACCTGTGACAGAGCCAAGCTAACCTCACAGTCCAATGAATGATCACCAGTGACCATAAAATAGCCAGGTTGGCCAATCGAAACCGTGGCCTTATACTAACTACCTCAACGCTGCTTATCTTAACACTCTTTGGTTCCAATTGTACCTGAAGGTTAATTTACAATTTGCACCATTCAAATATGATCTAATCTCTATTTGTACCATTAAGTTTTAATAATAACACTCAAACCCCAAAATTTTTTCTGAATACTAATTTGGTCCTTACANCTAATCTCTATTTGTACCATTAAGTTTTAATAATAACACTCAAACCCCAAAATTTTCTCTAAATACTAATTTGGTCCTTATANGGTCTCCACAGATGACATTTTGAACTTCTGAGGGAGGGGGTAGTTTGTTACATCAGATTTGAAAGGGGTATCAATACGCCTTACCAGGTGGTCAACAGTCTCGGGTCCCTATGATNTTTATACTAGGAATAACCCGTTTTTGAAAGTACGATGTAATTCTTGAGAAAAATGTTAGTGGTCGTTAGATAAACATATTTGATACCGTCGAATGAGTTTATTGAAGTCTGTCATATTTTATATTTTATATTTTAAATTTCTTTTTCTAATAATAATATTGTTAGAACTTTTTGTTATTTATATACTGAGTTGGGATGAATTTATATTTTTTTCCTTGGGTCTAAAATTATGTAAATTTAGTATCATCATCTTTTCTCCCCCCTTGGACCCATCCCACCCTCCACACATTAAAAAAAATAAAGAAAAATAAAATCATTAAACTACAACGCGAGTTAAAAGAAGTGTTGTGNCCTCATGTTGGGCTTCCTGAAGTGGGGTGCCCAATGGGGCACCCGGGCGTGGAGCAGCAGGGCGTGGTGCTCCTTGATGTCCAGGATGTGGAGCTCCTTGGGGTGCTCTAAGTTGTGCACCTCGGGGCCCTCCATGTTGTGCACCTTCGTGTGGTGCTCCTCCTTGTCCAGCAAGTATGAGTTGCAGTAACTGTTGGTTTTGAGCAACCAGTTGCTGCATGGTCTCCAATATTTGTTGGGGATTCAGGACTAAAGTATCCGGAACAGGGTTGATAGGCGAGGGAGCAACCTCCTCCTCTCGTGGAGGATTGTCTTCGTGTTGGTTCATGGATCGAGTAGTGATCGCCATTAGTTAATGGACGTAATGTTCAGGAGTGAGAATTTTGTCGATTCCCACAGACGGCGCCAAACTGATGATGCACAAAAATGGTTTTGCACACCACCTGTCAAGTGTAAATAATAAATGCAATGAAATCAATGAAAAAATTAAAGAAAACACAATCTATAGTGGTTCGGTCAATTCAACCTACGTCCACTCTTCAATGGCTTCAGTTGCTAGGTATTTTATTGATTCAAAGGTATGGAGAATGGAGATACAAACTTTGAGAGAGAGAATGAAGAATCAAAGAAAATAATAATCTCCGGTAATCGGTTCGTCTTCTGTGTGTCTCTGATGGAGCATGTGTCATTCTCTCTACCAGATTGGAGCTATTTTATATCAGCTAAGAGATCATTCTTGTGGAGATCATGACATATCCTCAAGGCTTCTTTATCGCAGCTAAGAGATTATTCTTGGTGGAGATCACGACTTATCCTCAACGGAAATAGGAGGTTGGGGAACTCTTCATGAAACGTAGTCAAAGATTGGACCGTTTCCTTCGGTGGTACAGATAAGCTTCCCGTGCTCTCCTCTTGGTGACGTGCTAAGCAAGAAGTCTAACCGACCTTGGACTAAGCTTTCCGTGCTCTCCTCTTGATGACGTGCTAAGCAAGAAGTCTAACCGGTCTTGGACTATCTTGGGCTTGGTAGAATCACAATGAGGTTGGACTCCTCAACTGGGGTTGGACTTTAACACATAAATTGGACTATTTGGGCTTAACCCATCAATACCTATGTTTGGTATGTGCAGGGATATATGATTATTTTAATAATATATTTGTATATAAATGACTATTGTGTCCCTTAACTAATTTGTATATATGAGATATATAGGAGTATAAATGTCATTTACATATTAAACCCCCAAACCTACAAATAAAACTCACCCTCCCTTGGGTTTCATGATCAGATTATGACCGGGCCGAGTTTAAAATCATATTCATGCTTTATAATTGTCAAACATAGGTTTAACGGGGTTTACTCTCCAATCTATGTTCTCAAACCCCCCAAAACCACATACCAAACAACCCTTATGGTTTCATCATATTTTTCTTTTCTAATGTGTGTGTCTATCTTTCATACATGATTTACAAAGAGATACTATAATTCAGTAGTGCGTACGCTTAACTATGCAATTCAAACTAGACACACTTCCACCCTATTAGATTACATCGCCTCCAACACAGTTGGTGCGAAGAAGCTAGAATCTAGGAATATGGTGATTTAACATTTAAAAAAACATAGGTTTTTTTTTTCTATTTTTAATTGAATTAAAATTTATATTTTAACCAAAAAATTTTTTTTNCCAAATAATTAATTCATATTTAAATTATTACTAAATTTAATTATTATTTTGTCCTATAAGACTTTGAGTACCTAATATGCCATATATCTCTTCGATCCCTTTATGCATAATCAATATATAATCTGACAACTACATGTAATTTAACATATATAGAACTTATTTTTTTATATAGATATAGAACATTATATATAAATGTACTATTAATAAATGAGTTTAAAAAAATTTAAAATTTTTTATAAAAGAGTTCAAAATGAGTTAAAAGTCAAATATGAATAAAAAATAAAAATTAGATAAAAATATATAAATGGAAACAATTAACTTTATCATAATAACTGAGATAAAATAAGAAATTAAATTTTTTTCGTAAATGCTGATATTTATAAGAAGAATATAAATATAAATATAGATATAATTAACTTATAATTTTAAGTAATAGATTAATGTAAAAATTTTAATATATATATATAT
>CAUOFW020002947.1:138797-190454 GCA_963454935.2 Ilex paraguariensis
TGCATCATCAATGACGAGAGCAACTCATTAATGCGTACATCAGAAAGGAATCCGATTCATGTAATCCCAGGTTAAAAAAAGGGCAAATGGACAAACCAATGATCAATGTTACCGTTAGTTGCCGGTATTATAATAATAGGGAGTTATAGTCCAGAAAAAATAATTACAAAGATTAAATGGGTAAAAATATAATTCTCAAAACCTGTGACAGAGCCAAGCTAACCTCACAGTCCAATGAATGATCACCAGTGACCATAAAATAGCCAGGTTGGCCAATCGAAACCGTGGCCTTATACTAACTACCTCAACGCTGCTTATCTTAACACTCTTTGGTTCCAATTGTACCTGAAGGTTAATTTACAATTTGCACCATTCAAATATGATCTAATCTCTATTTGTACCATTAAGTTTTAATAATAACACTCAAACCCCAAAATTTTTTCTGAATACTAATTTGGTCCTTACACCAGCCATTCATGTTAGAATTAAGATATTCATAATGAATAAATCTTTTATAATTTGGTCCCAAGGGGTTGCAAGATTCGAACTCAAGAAGTTTGATTTCGAAGGAATGAACAGTTTAAAGATTTGATTATTGCAATTGAAATTCTCTATGGACCAAATAAGAAGTTAGTGTAAATTATAGGGGCATAAATTATAAATTGTAGTTCAGTAAAAAGATGCCAAATAAAAGGGTGTTTTTGACCTGGCGAAAACCGGGTATCCCTAGCAAGGAAGGAATAGGTAGGGGAGAGAGAGAGAGAGAGAGAGAGAGAGAGGAAGGAAGGAGAGAGGAGGCTAGCCTCTTGTTGTGTTTTACAGTCTCCGTACTCGTAAGAGAGATCGGATCCTGAGTGATCCGTTCATTCCAATCTTTGGAAACTCAATCTGCTTGATTCTCTCACTGATCAAAACTTCTTTGGTCTCCAAATTGATTCTCCATTCTTCTCTCTCCATCTCTGAAATTTTGATCGATTCGATTTTGTTTCTTGTTTTTTTTGGGTTCTGTTTATTTGTTGATCGGCTTGTCGGCACTAATCGAAGAGCTATTTGGAATCTCTGATTCGTAGAGATCTTCAAAACTCAAAACCCTAATTTTTGAATTATCCGATTCCAAAAAAAACCTATTTTTTTGATGGCTACAGCTTCTAATCCTACTGCTCCTCCGACTACTCATTCGCCGCGGAGTGCTGACTCCGCCGCCATTAATAGTCCGCGATCCCGGAGGTCTGAGGCGGCGCGTGGTGTTCCATCGCCGTGGACTCAGATTGTTCGCGGTGGCGATGCCGAACTGGTTAACTCTCCCACAGCTGCCTCCGGTGCTGCCGTTGCGGCTCCTTCTTCGCCTTCTTCACCTGGTGCTGTCCACGGACAAATCGTGAACTTTTCTTCTGATTTGTCGCCTTCGAAATCGGCAACAGTTGCTGCTTCGTCTTTTGTTTCGCCGGAGGATACCGCTGCTGAGTCTCAGCCGGAAGGACCCGATAACAGCAGTGGCAGTGGCAATGCGGCTAAGAAGCCGGCTTGGAACAAGCCGTCGAATGGTGCTGTGGAAGCCAGTCCGGTTATGGGAGCTGTGTCTTGGCCACCTCTCTCGGAGTCCACTAAGGCTTCTCCGAAATCCTCTTCGACCGATTCATTGAAAGCTCTATCTGATGGATCGGTTTCTTTATTACAGGTTATTTTATATATAACTGGAATCGCAAAAAAGTTTGTTGTTTCATCCGTTATATTTGCGTTGCAGTATATTATTCTGTTTATGCTTACATGTTGCATACAATTCGCTTTGCTTGTATATGTGGCCCGAAATTAAAGAAAAAACAAGACATTTACAGTGGTTATTTATGTCTCTGTTATAGGGAAGTGAAATAGCATCATCTTCTTCACACAAACAAGTAAATAATCCAAACCCTAGTTCAACTCCAAACCATGTGGGGCCCACACGCCAGAAGTCTATGAAGCGTGGCAGTGGAGGTTCAAACAATAATGTATTAGCTAATGGTGTCTTTCCTCAGCCACCACCACCTCAAGGTCCAGTGGTGGAAGGCCCTCCTAGTAACTTCGGAAAATCTGGTAGTGAGCATACAAACAAGGAGACTGGACAAAAGGGAGGTTTTGGGTCACAGTCACATGGTGGGAATGATCACCATCAACCGCAACAGCAGCGTAATTCGTATAGGAGGGGAAATGGCGGCCCACACCATGGTTCTTACCAACATGGATATGGGGGGCGACGTGATCAGGATCGTGGGAATCAGGATTGGAATCCTCCGCGAAATTTTAGCGGCAGAGACACCCACATGCAGCCGCAGAGAGGTTTTCCTAGGGGCTTTATACAACCCCCTCCTCATACTACTGCAACTTTTATACCTCCCCCACCTCTGCCGGTTCGGCCATTTGTCAGCCCTATGGTGTATCCTGGTGAGATTAGTTACTATTGAAGCATCAAGCTTTGAATAATTGGTTTTGCTCTGATGGTTTTTTACATTTGTCTTGTAGATGTGGGATCTCCTTTCTTTTATGTTGGTCATCCGGAGTCCCTTAGAGGTGTGCCATTTGTTCCGCCACTGCCGCCTATGTTCTTCCATGTTCCGGATCCCCAGTTGCATTCTAAGATAGTAAATCAGATAGAGTATTATTTCAGGTATTTTAATTTATTTGTTGGCATATTCCAAAGATAATGATATCAGTTAATCACATTTAATCATATTTGGGAGCTTAACAGCTAGTATACCTCTTATTTATTTATTGCAGCAGTGACAATTTAATTAAAGATACATTCTTGCGGGAAAACATGGATGATCAAGGCTGGGTTCCAATTAAATTAATAGCAGGCTTCAAGAAAGTGAGTTTTTGGGACGGTTAAGAGGTTTCCTTTCTTGTTTTGGTTGCGATTAGAGTTACTTTATCTCCTCTTGGTATGGATGATTCACAATGATTGGTTTCTCATGCATCTTAAATTACTCAGCACCTTTGTGTTTAGGTCCGCCATAGTTTCCACAGGATCATATAATTCATTGTCAATTATATCGAATTAAAAATTTGAGTATTAGTATCTNAAATTACGTGGCAATTATGGTGGTTTTAGAGTTATGGTAAAGGTGGTGATTTGTTGGCTTATCCCCTACGGTACTATTAGATATATATATATAATTTATTGAAATGAATGTAAACAAATTGAAATAATATTTTTTTATAAAAAATGTGAATTATATGTGTAATTAAATTAAATAATAAATTATATACTAAATAATTTGTTAGTATTTTAATTATTGTTATATTTAATTATTAATTTATTCTATAAGTCTTAAAATATATAATCAGTCATTTATTTAAGTATATCAATCTAACTCATTTAGGTATTTACGATTGAAATTTTAAAAGATAAACAAGATGTTTTTATTTTTCACAGTTCAGATTGTTTTAAATTTTATTTTAAAGTTAATCTAATAACTAATATTAACGCCCTAAATTTAATAGGAAAAATAGGGGCCTAGGGGGCGTGTTTGGAGTGACTTTTTAAAATTATTTATAAGAATTATTTCTCATAAGTACTTTTAAAAAAAATAGTGTTTTAAACCGTCCTACAACTACCTCTACCACTCCCCACCCTCACCATTACTACCTTTACAATCACCGTCGTCACTATCATCGCCATCGCTACCGCCACCACTGCTGTTGTCGTCGCCGCAGTCATTGTCACCTACTACAACTATCATCGTCTTCTATCATTACCACTGTCGCCCGCCACCTCTTACTCTCACTATAAATCGATGTTTAAATTCATTTATCTCTTATCTATGTTTGTGATTTAATTTTAAATATTAATACAAATATGTTTATTGTTTACTATTTTTTATTATTCTATGCATTTATGAACAAGTAATAACTAGTCTAATTATATTATAAAATTAGAAGTAACCTGTATCTGAATGCACACTGCAATATAAGTAAAAAGTGATGAATTTGGAGAAAAAAATTCAATGTAAATAATTTTGAGATGAATGTTGGTGGCTGTTGGATGAGTTTATTTGAAACTGTTGGATAAACGTATTGAAATCTATCATGTTTTATATTGTAGATTATTATTTTTTAATTTCTTAAATAAATTGATTAGATAGTTAATAATATTAGTATATTATTGCATACTAACATGTTTTGTATATAACTGAATTTGTAATAAATGAGTTTAAAAAAATTTATAAGTTTTTATAAAAGAATTCAAAACTAGTTAAAAGTCAAATAAAAGTAAAAAAAAAAAAAGATGAAACTACATAAAAGGGTATAATCGACCTTATAAAAATAATTATGGATAAAATCAAAAATCAAAAATTTTTCATGATGGTGACACATATATATTATCTTATGAAAAACATTAAAGGTATTATTTTACTTTTATACTGGGGGTAACCCGTTCTTTAAGGTACTATGTAATTCTTGATAAGAATGTTAATGGTCGTTGAATGAGCATATTTGAAATCGTCGGATGAGTTTATTAAAATATATATATATATATATATATATATATATATATATATAGTATAATCTTATGATAAACATTAATGGTGTTATTTTACTTTTATACTAGGGATAACCCGTTTTTGAAAGTACGATGTAATTCTTGAGAAAAATGTTAGTGGTCGTTAGATAAACATATTTGATACCGTCGGATGAGCTTATTGAAGTCTGTCATATTTTATATTTTAAATTTTTTTTTTCTAATAATAATATTGTTAGAACTTTTTGTTATTTATATACTGAGTTGGGATGAATTTATATTTTTTTCCTTGGGTGTAAAATTATGTAAATTTAGTATCATCATCTTTTCTCCCCCCTGGACCCATCCCACCCTCCACACATTAAAAAAAATAAAGAAAAATAAAATCATTAAACTACAACGCGAGTTAAAGAAGTGTTGCGTCCGTTACAATTTCTATTATTAAATTCTAAATCTCTAAAAAATGTGACACTTCGATATTTATGGAATGATTAGTGAAAATTTGAGAGATCTGTTCATTCCATAACTCATATTTATTTGTTACAAAAAGTTTGATTATTCCATAACTCATATTTATTTGTTATAAAAAGTTTGATTTTTAGTAGATGTAACAAAAGTACTATATCCATCTAGATATTTTTGATGGCTAGCAATGCATAACGATGTGTATGACCGTGAAAAAATTTAAATAATATATTTTTATAAAATATATATATAGTTAAATTAAATAATAAATAAATTAAGTGCCAAATAATTAATTCATATTTAAATTATTACTAAATTTAATTATTATTTTGTCCTATAAGACTTTGAGTACCTAATATGCTTATCTCTTCGTCGATCCCTTTATGCATAATCAATATATAATCTGACAACTACGTGTAATTTAACATATATAGAACTTATTTTTTTATATAGATATAGAACATTATATATAAATGTATTATTAATAAATGAGTTTAAAAAAATTTAAAAATTTTTATAAAAGAGTTCAAAATGAGTTAAAAGTCAAATATGAATAAAAAATAAAAATTAGATAAAAATATATAAGTGGAAACAATTAACTTTATCATAATAACTGAGATAAAATAGGAAATTAATTTTTTTTCGTAAATGCTGATATTTAGAAGAAGTATATAAATATAAATATAGATATAATTAACTTATAATTTTAAGTAATAGATTAATGTAAAAATTTTAATATATATATATATATATATATATATATGCATCATCAATGACGAGAGCAACTCATTAATGCGTACATCAGAAAGGAATCCGATTCATGTAATCCCAGGTTAAAAAAAGGGCAAATGGACAAACCAATGATCAATGTTACCGTTAGTTGCCGGTATTATAATAATAGGGAGTTATAGTCCAGAAAAAATAATTACAAAGATTAAATGGGTAAAAATATAATTCTCAAAACCTGTGACAGAGCCAAGCTAACCTCACAGTCCAATGAATGATCACCAGTGACCATAAAATAGCCAGGTTGGCCAATCGAAACCGTGGCCTTATACTAACTACCTCAACGCTGCTTATCTTAACACTCTTTGGTTCCAATTGTACCTGAAGGTTAATTTACAATTTGCACCATTCAAATATGATCTAATCTCTATTTGTACCATTAAGTTTTAATAATAACACTCAAACCCCAAAATTTTTTCTGAATACTAATTTGGTCCTTACACCAGCCATTCATGTTAGAATTAAGATATTCATAATGAATAAATCTTTTATAATTTGGTCCCAAGGGGTTGCAAGATTCGAACTCAAGAAGTTTGATTTCGAAGGAATGAACAATTTAAAGATTTGATTATTGCAATTGAAATTCTCTATGGACCAAATAAGAAGTTAGTGTAAATTATAGGGGCATAAATTATAAATTGTAGTTCAGTAAAAAGATGCCAAATAAAAGGGTGTTTTTGACCTGGCGAAAACCGGGTATCCCTAGCAAGGAAGGAATAGGTAGGGGAGAGAGAGAGAGAGAGAGAGAGAGAGAGGAAGGAAGGAGAGAGGAGGCTAGCCTCTTGTTGTGTTTTACAGTCTCCGTACTCGTAAGAGAGATCGGATCCTGAGTGATCCGTTCATTCCAATCTTTGGAAACTCAATCTGCTTGATTCTCTCACTGATCAAAACTTCTTTGGTCTCCAAATTGATTCTCCATTCTTCTCTCTCCATCTCTGAAATTTTGATCGATTCGATTTTGTTTCTTGTTTTTTTTGGGTTCTGTTTATTTGTTGATCGGCTTGTCGGCACTAATCGAAGAGCTATTTGGAATCTCTGATTCGTAGAGATCTTCAAAACTCAAAACCCTAATTTTTGAATTATCCGATTCCAAAAAAAACCTATTTTTTTGATGGCTACAGCTTCTAATCCTACTGCTCCTCCGACTACTCATTCGCCGCGGAGTGCTGACTCCGCCGCCATTAATAGTCCGCGATCCCGGAGGTCTGAGGCGGCGCGTGGTGTTCCATCGCCGTGGACTCAGATTGTTCGCGGTGGCGATGCCGAACTGGTTAACTCTCCCACAGCTGCCTCCGGTGCTGCCGTTGCGGCTCCTTCTTCGCCTTCTTCACCTGGTGCTGTCCACGGACAAATCGTGAACTTTTCTTCTGATTTGTCGCCTTCGAAATCGGCAACAGTTGCTGCTTCGTCTTTTGTTTCGCCGGAGGATACCGCTGCTGAGTCTCAGCCGGAAGGACCCGATAACAGCAGTGGCAGTGGCAATGCGGCTAAGAAGCCGGCTTGGAACAAGCCGTCGAATGGTGCTGTGGAAGCCAGTCCGGTTATGGGAGCTGTGTCTTGGCCACCTCTCTCGGAGTCCACTAAGGCTTCTCCGAAATCCTCTTCGACCGATTCATTGAAAGCTCTATCTGATGGATCGGTTTCTTTATTACAGGTTATTTTATATATAACTGGAATCGCAAAAAAGTTTGTTGTTTCATCCGTTATATTTGCGTTGCAGTATATTATTCTGTTTATGCTTACATGTTGCATACAATTCGCTTTGCTTGTATATGTGGCCCGAAATTAAAGAAAAAACAAGACATTTACAGTGGTTATTTATGTCTCTGTTATAGGGAAGTGAAATAGCATCATCTTCTTCACACAAACAAGTAAATAATCCAAACCCTAGTTCAACTCCAAACCATGTGGGGCCCACACGCCAGAAGTCTATGAAGCGTGGCAGTGGAGGTTCAAACAATAATGTATTAGCTAATGGTGTCTTTCCTCAGCCACCACCACCTCAAGGTCCAGTGGTGGAAGGCCCTCCTAGTAACTTCGGAAAATCTGGTAGTGAGCATACAAACAAGGAGACTGGACAAAAGGGAGGTTTTGGGTCACAATCACATGGTGGGAATGATCACCATCAACCGCAACAGCAGCGTAATTCGTATAGGAGGGGAAATGGCGGCCCACACCATGGTTCTTACCAACATGGATATGGGGGGCGACGTGATCAGGATCGTGGGAATCAGGATTGGAATCCTCCGCGAAATTTTAGCGGCAGAGACACCCACATGCAGCCGCAGAGAGGTTTTCCTAGGGGCTTTATACAACCCCCTCCTCATACTACTGCAACTTTTATACCTCCCCCACCTCTGCCGGTTCGGCCATTTGTCAGCCCTATGGTGTATCCTGGTGAGATTAGTTACTATTGAAGCATCAAGCTTTGAATAATTGGTTTTGCTCTGATGGTTTTTTACATTTGTCTTGTAGATGTGGGATCTCCTTTCTTTTATGTTGGTCATCCGGAGTCCCTTAGAGGTGTGCCATTTGTTCCGCCACTGCCGCCTATGTTCTTCCATGTTCCGGATCCCCAGTTGCATTCTAAGATAGTAAATCAGATAGAGTATTATTTCAGGTATTTTAATTTATTTGTTGGCATATTCCAAAGATAATGATATCAGTTAATCACATTTAATCATATTTGGGAGCTTAACAGCTAGTATACCTCTTATTTATTTATTGCAGCAGTGACAATTTAATTAAAGATACATTCTTGCGGGAAAACATGGATGATCAAGGCTGGGTTCCAATTAAATTAATAGCAGGCTTCAAGAAAGTGAGTTTTTGGGACGGTTAAGAGGTTTCCTTTCTTGTTTTGGTTGCGATTAGAGTTACTTTATCTCCTCTTGGTATGGATGATTCACAATGATTGGTTTCTCATGCATCTTAAATTACTCAGCACCTTTGTGTTTAGATCCGCCATAGTTTCCACAGGATCATATAATTCATTGTCAATTATATCGAATTAAAAATTTGAGTATTAGTATCTAAGTGGATTTTTGGTGGCATAATATTTGTTGCATCTGTAGAAGCTACCAAGCACTTCTTTTCAAATTGGAATTCTGATTATTAATTATGCTGAGCTATAATATTTTTTCTTATTTGGGCTTTTTTGCCTTTCTTGCATAAGANCTAAGTGGATTTTTGGTGGCATAATATTTGTTGCATCTGTAGAAGCTACCAAGCACCTCTTTTCAAATTGGAATTCTGATTATTAATTATGCTGAGCTATAATATTTTTTCTTATTTGGGCTTTGCCTTTCTTGCATAATATTTAAGGTGCTGATTCTTCAACTGCAATATGCCAATATGTTTGATTTTCTTCTAATTGTTGCTATTGTCGAAATGTACTTTCTTCGTGGGACGTTGTTATGATTTTTTTGAATCTCTATCGCACTGTGTTTGAGAAATTTACTCCCTGTTACTTCTTGTTACACCATTTTTAATTTCCCAACTTTCTATATTGTGGTAACTGAAACATTCCAGGGATTTTCATTGTGATTGTCTGCATTTTTGGCATTTTTTCTGCTGGGTGTCTTGTCTTTGTCATGCCCAAAAGGAGTCTTACTTTAGCTGTTTATCAAGGCTGTTTGATGNGCAGTCATTGTCACCTACTACAACTATCATCGTCTTCTATCATTACCACTGTCGCCCGCCACCTCTTACTCTCACTATAAATCGATGTTTAAATTCATTTATCTCTTATCTATGTTTGTGATTTAATTTTAAATATTAATACAAATATGTTTATTGTTTACTATTTTTTATTATTCTATGCATTTATGAACAAGTAATAACTAGTCTAATTATATTATAAAATTAGAAGTAACCTGTATCTGAATGCACAGTGCAATATAAGTAAAAAGTGATGAATTTGGAGAAAAAAATTCAATGTAAATAATTTTGAGATGAATGTTGGTGGCTGTTGGATGAGTTTATTTGAAACTGTTGGATGAACTTATTGAAATCTATCCTNTAATTTTGAGATGAATGTTGGTGGCTGTTGGATGAGTTTATTTGAAACTGTTGGATAAACGTATTGAAATCTATCATNAAGTGATGAATTTGGAGAAAAAAATTCAATGTAAATAATTTTGAGATGAATGTTGGTGGCTGTTGGATGAGTTTATTTGAAACTGTTGGATGAACTTATTGAAATCTATCATGTTTTATATTGTAGATTATTATTTTTTAATTTCTTAAATAAATTGATTAGATAGTTAATAATATTAGTATATTATTGCATACTAACATGTTTTGTATATAATTGAATTTGTAATAAATGAGTTTAAAAAAATTTATAAGTTTTTATAAAAGAATTCAAAACTAGTTAAAAGTCAAATAAAAGTAAAAAAAAAAAAAGATGAAACTACATAAAAGGGTATAATCGACCTTATAAAAATAATTATGGATAAAATCAAAAATCAAAAATTTTTCATGATGGTGACACATATATATTATCTTATGAAAAACATTAAAGGTATTATTTTACTTTTATACTGGGGGTAACCCATTCTTTAAGGTTCTATGTAATTCTTGATAAGAATGTTAATGGTCGTTGAATTAGCATATTTGAAATCGTCGGATGAGTTTATTGAAGTAAATATATATATATAGTATAATCTTATGATAAACATTAACGGTGTTATTTTACTTTTATACTAGGAATAACCCGTTTTTGAAAGTACGATGTNGTTTATTAAAATATATATATATATATATATATATATATATATATATATAGTATAATCTTATGATAAACATTAACGGTGTTATTTTACTTTTATACTAGGGATAACCCGTTTTTGAAAGTACGATGTAATTCTTGAGAAAAATGTTAGTGGTCGTTAGATAAACATATTTGATACCGTCGGATGAGCTTATTGAAGTCTGTCATATTTTATATTTTAAATTTTTTTTTTCTAATAATAATATTGTTAGAACTTTTTGTTATTTATATACTGAGTTGGGATGAATTTATATTTTTTTCCTTGGGTGTAAAATTATGTAAATTTAGTATCATCATCTTTTCTCCCCCCTGGACCCATCCCACCCTCCACACATTAAAAAAAATAAAGAAAAATAAAATCATTAAACTACAACGCGAGTTAAAGAAGTGTTGCGTCCGTTACAATTTCTATTATTAAATTCTAAATCTCTAAAAAATGTGACACTTCGATATTTATGGAATGATTAGTGAAAATTTGAGAGATCTGTTCATTCCATAACTCATATTTATTTGTTACAAAAAGTTTGATTATTCCATAACTCATATTTATTTGTTATAAAAAGTTTGATTTTTAGTAGATGTAACAAAAGTACTATATCCATCTAGATATTTTTGATGGCTAGCAATGCATAACGATGTGTATGACCGTGAAAAAATTTAAATAATATATTTTTATAAAATATATATATAGTTAAATTAAATAATAAATAAATTAAGTGCCAAATAATTAATTCATATTTAAATTATTACTAAATTTAATTATTATTTTGTCCTATAAGACTTTGAGTACCTAATATGCTTATCTCTTCGTCGATCCCTTTATGCATAATCAATATATAATCTGACAACTACGTGTAATTTAACATATATAGAACTTATTTTTTTATATAGATATAGAACATTATATATAAATGTATTATTAATAAATGAGTTTAAAAAAATTTAAAAATTTTTATAAAAGAGTTCAAAATGAGTTAAAAGTCAAATATGAATAAAAAATAAAAATTAGATAAAAATATATAAGTGGAAACAATTAACTTTATCATAATAACTGAGATAAAATAGGAAATTAATTTTTTTTCGTAAATGCTGATATTTAGAAGAAGTATATAAATATAAATATAGATATAATTAACTTATAATTTTAAGTAATAGATTAATGTAAAAATTTTAATATATATATATATCTGCATCATCAATGACGAGAGCAACTCATTAATGCGTACATCAGAAAGGAATCCGATTCATGTAATCCCAGGTTAAAAAAAGGGCAAATGGACAAACCAATGATCAATGTTACCGTTAGTTGCCGGTATTATAATAATAGGGAGTTATAGTCCAGAAAAAATAATTACAAAGATTAAATGGGTAAAAATATAATTCTCAAAACCTGTGACAGAGCCAAGCTAACCTCACAGTCCAATGAATGATCACCAGTGACCATAAAATAGCCAGGTTGGCCAATCGAAACCGTGGCCTTATACTAACTACCTCAACGCTGCTTATCTTAACACTCTTTGGTTCCAATTGTACCTGAAGGTTAATTTACAATTTGCACCATTCAAATATGATCTAATCTCTATTTGTACCATTAAGTTTTAATAATAACACTCAAACCCCAAAATTTTTTCTGAATACTAATTTGGTCCTTACACCAGCCATTCATGTTAGAATTAAGATATTCATAATGAATAAATCTTTTATAATTTGGTCCCAAGGGGTTGCAAGATTCGAACTCAAGAAGTTTGATTTCGAAGGAATGAACAATTTAAAGATTTGATTATTGCAATTGAAATTCTCTATGGACCAAATAAGAAGTTAGTGTAAATTATAGGGGCATAAATTATAAATTGTAGTTCAGTAAAAAGATGCCAAATAAAAGGGTGTTTTTGACCTGGCGAAAACCGGGTATCCCTAGCAAGGAAGGAATAGGTAGGAGGGAGAGAGAGAGAGAGAGAGAGAGAGAGAGGAAGGAAGGAGAGAGGAGGCTAGCCTCTTGTTGTGTTTTACAGTCTCCGTACTCGTAAGAGAGATCGGATCCTGAGTGATCCGTTCATTCCAATCTTTGGAAACTCAATCTGCTTGATTCTCTCACTGATCAAAACTTCTTTGGTCTCCAAATTGATTCTCCATTCTTCTCTCTCCATCTCTGAAATTTTGATCGATTCGATTTTGTTTCTTGTTTTTTTTGGGTTCTGTTTATTTGTTGATCGGCTTGTCGGCACTAATCGAAGAGCTATTTGGAATCTCTGATTCGTAGAGATCTTCAAAACTCAAAACCCTAATTTTTGAATTATCCGATTCCAAAAAAAACCTATTTTTTTGATGGCTACAGCTTCTAATCCTACTGCTCCTCCGACTACTCATTCGCCGCGGAGTGCTGACTCCGCCGCCATTAATAGTCCGCGATCCCGGAGGTCTGAGGCGGCGCGTGGTGTTCCATCGCCGTGGACTCAGATTGTTCGCGGTGGCGATGCCGAACTGGTTAACTCTCCCACAGCTGCCTCCGGTGCTGCCGTTGCGGCTCCTTCTTCGCCTTCTTCACCTGGTGCTGTCCACGGACAAATCGTGAACTTTTCTTCTGATTTGTCGCCTTCGAAATCGGCAACAGTTGCTGCTTCGTCTTTTGTTTCGCCGGAGGATACCGCTGCTGAGTCTCAGCCGGAAGGACCCGATAACAGCAGTGGCAGTGGCAATGCGGCTAAGAAGCCGGCTTGGAACAAGCCGTCGAATGGTGCTGTGGAAGCCAGTCCGGTTATGGGAGCTGTGTCTTGGCCACCTCTCTCGGAGTCCACTAAGGCTTCTCCGAAATCCTCTTCGACCGATTCATTGAAAGCTCTATCTGATGGATCGGTTTCTTTATTACAGGTTATTTTATATATAACTGGAATCGCAAAAAAGTTTGTTGTTTCATCCGTTATATTTGCGTTGCAGTATATTATTCTGTTTATGCTTACATGTTGCATACAATTCGCTTTGCTTGTATATGTGGCCCGAAATTAAAGAAAAAACAAGACATTTACAGTGGTTATTTATGTCTCTGTTATAGGGAAGTGAAATAGCATCATCTTCTTCACACAAACAAGTAAATAATCCAAACCCTAGTTCAACTCCAAACCATGTGGGGCCCACACGCCAGAAGTCTATGAAGCGTGGCAGTGGAGGTTCAAACAATAATGTATTAGCTAATGGTGTCTTTCCTCAGCCACCACCACCTCAAGGTCCAGTGGTGGAAGGCCCTCCTAGTAACTTCGGAAAATCTGGTAGTGAGCATACAAACAAGGAGACTGGACAAAAGGGAGGTTTTGGGTCACAATCACATGGTGGGAATGATCACCATCAACCGCAACAGCAGCGTAATTCGTATAGGAGGGGAAATGGCGGCCCACACCATGGTTCTTACCAACATGGATATGGGGGGCGACGTGATCAGGATCGTGGGAATCAGGATTGGAATCCTCCGCGAAATTTTAGCGGCAGAGACACCCACATGCAGCCGCAGAGAGGTTTTCCTAGGGGCTTTATACAACCCCCTCCTCATACTACTGCAACTTTTATACCTCCCCCACCTCTGCCGGTTCGGCCATTTGTCAGCCCTATGGTGTATCCTGGTGAGATTAGTTACTATTGAAGCATCAAGCTTTGAATAATTGGTTTTGCTCTGATGGTTTTTTACATTTGTCTTGTAGATGTGGGATCTCCTTTCTTTTATGTTGGTCATCCGGAGTCCCTTAGAGGTGTGCCATTTGTTCCGCCACTGCCGCCTATGTTCTTCCATGTTCCGGATCCCCAGTTGCATTCTAAGATAGTAAATCAGATAGAGTATTATTTCAGGTATTTTAATTTATTTGTTGGCATATTCCAAAGATAATGATATCAGTTAATCACATTTAATCATATTTGGGAGCTTAACAGCTAGTATACCTCTTATTTATTTATTGCAGCAGTGACAATTTAATTAAAGATACATTCTTGCGGGAAAACATGGATGATCAAGGCTGGGTTCCAATTAAATTAATAGCAGGCTTCAAGAAAGTGAGTTTTTGGGACGGTTAAGAGGTTTCCTTTCTTGTTTTGGTTGCGATTAGAGTTACTTTATCTCCTCTTGGTATGGATGATTCACAATGATTGGTTTCTCATGCATCTTAAATTACTCAGCACCTTTGTGTTTAGGTCCGCCATAGTTTCCACAGGATCATATAATTCATTGTCAATTATATCGAATTAAAAATTTGAGTATTAGTATCTAAGTGGATTTTTGGTGGCATAATATTTGTTGCATCTGTAGAAGCTACCAAGCACTTCTTTTCAAATTGGAATTCTGATTATTAATTATGCTGAGCTATAATATTTTTTCTTATTTGGGCTTTTTTGCCTTTCTTGCATAAGATTTAAGGTGCTGATTCTTCAACTGCAATATGCCAATATGTTTGATTTTCTTCTAATTGTTGCTATTGTCGAAATGTACTTTCTTCGTGGGACGTTGTTATGATTTTTTTGAATCTCTATCGCACTGTGTTTGAGAAATTTACTCCCTGTTACTTCTTGTTACACCATTTTTAATTTCCCAACTTTCTATATTGTGGTAACTGAAACATTCCAGGGATTTTCATTGTGATTGTCTGCATTTTTGGCATTTTTTCTGCTGGGTGTCTTGTCTCTGTCATGCCCAAAAGGAGTCTTACTTTAGCTGTTTATCAAGGCTGTTTGATGTTATAATATCTTGTATACGTTGTATTTCACTTGTGTTTTGCTTCATTTGGTGTTCAATGTAGTTCAAGTATGACAATCTCTCTCTACATATATTTATGTGGTAAGTCAGCACGCATGAATCCATTATATACTCACAATTGCACATAGGTAGGGTATCAATGGTGACTTTTTGTTGGTCTAATATTTTATGTTTAAACAGTTTAGTGCCTTGTCTCTGGAGTGTCCTTTTGGATTTAAGGTTCAGAATTTAATCTGCATCTGTTATGGGGCATGGGTTTGTGTCTTGAATGGACATAATTCAATCAGGATTCATTTGTTTTGGGCTATGAACTCTCTCTTTAATGCAAGATTTTCTCTCTTTTGGATTTGCAATTATTAAATATAGGAGCTTCTTTTTTTTTTTGGTTCCCCCCCCCCCGGGGGGGGTGTTTGCATTTCTGAGGCAGGCTTTAAAGAAAACTGATGATGTGGGAGACTTATTAGTCCATCCTTGCATACTTTTTCCCCATTCCTGTATGTGTTGTGGTAAGTAGATCTTTGACTAGTTCTAGAGGGATTAGCTATGGGAATCCTTGTTTCCCTTCGTCTAACTATGCATTGCAGAACGGATACATAGTGTGCTTCTTTAGTCAAGATATTGGAGCTGGCTTTACATAGATATTCATGGCAATCTTACTCGTGCCTACATCTACATACTTTTTTGATTTAACGACATTATTCTAGGTCCTTGGAAGTAGCACAAGTTTTTCTAGGGTATCTCTAAGTTATTGAATGTCTACATCACTGGGCACAACAATTCTCATGACTTGCAACTCGCAAGGTTTTGGACTACCTCTTAATTATTGAATGGAGCAAATTCCCAGAGTTACCCATTGTATATCCAAGTTATAATAAAATACTTAAACAATAGTGAAAATATCTGGTAGTGTAATAAGCTTGGTTATGTACAGAACTAGAACTTTATGTTTTGAAATTTGAATTTGTTGACTTGTGAAGGCCCGTGCTTGCTATCTGTGTTTTCAGTAAACAAAGGTAGCTGGCAGGAAGTCAGTCTGACTTTTATATTTTCAAGTAAGTTCTGGAGCAACAAATGATGTTAGTCACCGAAATTGTAGTTTTCAAGATTTGTATTGTCAAAATTTTATCGAGGGAAATTATATTGTCCTCAAAGATCAAACATGAGCGTGGAGTGGTCGGCTGTGCACAATTGGAACTTGTCATGGTTGCTCAAACACTTGTGTTGTTGAGTAGATTCTCTTGCTTTCACAAATATTGGTGTTATGTTGTTAAGACTTAGGGTGGTGGCACGCAACGTGGGTTCTTCTCCTCGACCTGGTGCCTCTGCGCAAGCTAAAGCCGTCTAGAGATATGGCTGGCAGTGGGCTAACATAGAAACAATGTTATCATTTAAGACAAAGGTGATTGCAACCAGTAGATCTTTGACTTGTTCAAGAGGGATTAGCTATGGGAATCCTTGTTTCCCTTCGTCTAACTACGCATAGCAGAACGTCCACACAGTGTGCTTCTTTAGTCAAAATATTGGAGCTGACTCTACATAGATGTTCATGGCAATCTTACCCATGCCTACGTCTACATACTTTTTTGATTTGATGACATCATCCTTGGTCCTTGGATGTAGCACAAGTTTTTCTAGGGTGTCTCTAAGTTATTGAATCTCTACATCAGTGGGCACAACAATTCTCATGACTTGCAAGATTTTGGGCTACCTGTTAATTATTGAATGGGGCAAATTCCCAGGATTTTCCATTGTATATCCAAGTTATAATAAATACTTAAACACTTGTGATAATATCTGGAAGTGTGATAAGCTTGGTTATTTACAGAACTAGAACTTTATGTTTTGCAATTTGAATTTGTTGTCTTGTGAAGGCCCGTGCAGGCTATTTATGTTTTCAGTGAACAAAGGTAGCTGGCAGGAAGTCGGTCTGACTTTTATATTGTCAAGTAAGTTCTGGAGCAACAAATGATGTTAGTTCACCGAAATTGTAGTTTTCAAGATTTGTATTGTTCAAAATTTTGTCGAGGGAAATTATATAGTCCTCAAAGATCAAACATGAGCATTGATGTAGTCGGCTGTGCACAATTGGAACTTGTCATGTTTGTTCAGACACTTGTGTTGTTGAGTAGATTCTCTTGCTTTCACAAATATTGGTGTTATGTTGTTAAGACTTAGGGTGGTGGCACGCAATTTGGGTTCTTCTCCTCGACCTGGTGCCTCTGCGCAAGCTAAAGCTGTCTAGAGATATGGCTGGCCATCGGCTAGCATAGAAACAATGTTATCATTTAAGACAAGGGTGCTTCCAACCAGTTAGAAGCATGTTGGCACCTTGTCATCCTATTTTGCTTTTCTTTTTATTTCTTCAAAGTTCCTTCTTTAGTCTTTGAGAGAATAGGAACACGCAGGGGGTTTCATATGGGTGAGGAAAGGTTGAGAGGTCAAATACCACTTGTAAACTGAGGGACAAAGCGCACCAATTGCAAAAATTGTGGACCAGGTGTTTTGGGGCCAGGCCACACTAGATGGAGGTGTTGAGATCCAGTTGCAAAGATTGTAATGTTATCATGTGGTATAACACTAATTGAGATAAAAAGGATGTTGGTAGTTTTCGAAGAAAAGTTTTATATATGGGTAAATAGTAATGGTAGAGATTTCAGAGGAGTGATCCCTTGTTATGTGGTTCCCCAGCCACCCCAACCAAATTGAAAAACCCATCCTTTTCCTTATTTAGAAGAATTGAAGCCTAAATGATGGTATGTGGTTGTGCGGAGAAGGTCTAGGCAGTTTAATGGTTCTATCACTCTCCTCTGTCATTTGGATATTGAGATTTTTGTAGCATTTCTGTATGCCAGAAGGTCACAACATCTAGTAAAACAAAGCATGGGATTTCCTGGTCCACTTCTTTTAGTGAAAAAAATATTATTGAATTTTAAGATTGGGAAATGGAATCTGAAAATCATGTCAGAATTCTTCAGCCTTGACAATGTTACAAGATATCCGGGAGTATAGAAGGTATGATTGGGAAGAGTNATATTATTGAATTTTAAGATTGGGAAATGGAATCTGAAAATCATGTCAGAATTCTTGAGCCTTGACAATGTTACAAGATATCCGGGAGTATAGAAGGTATGATTGGGAAGAGTGGAATCCTTGCTGAATTTATCATATTTGGCAAACTCATTTTTCTATTCATGAGGTTGAAATTTGGAGATTATAAGATGTCATCCTTGTCTATTGAGAAAGAATTTGTGTTGTGAAAGGGGTTTCAATGCTACATATGTGTGGGTTATGCATGTCTGTGTGTGTATTATTGGACCTAATTAGCTTCTAATTGAATGGGGTGTTCTTTAGTAACACTTTTTTTAATTCTTTTTTTGTAATGGTCCTCTCTTTTAATTTGTACAGGTATTTTTTTTTTTATTCAATTCAATGAAGCCAATAGCAGTTGGAAATCTAAACTTGAATTTCAAAATAATTATTGGAACTTATGCTTACATCTATTGAAACAGTGGTCTCAACTATGTAATGCAGACTTGCAAATCAGAGTTTATAGTTGCAAGTGATGTTCGTTTGAATTTGTGGTGAGAAAGGGGTTTCAATGCTACATGTGTGGGTTATGTGCGTCTGTGTGTGTGTGTGTATTGTNAGAAAGGGGTTTCAATGCTACATGTGTGGGTTATGTGCGTCTGTGTGTGTGTGTGTGTATTATTGGACCTAATTAGCTTCTAATTGAATGGGGTGTTCATTAGTAACACTTTTGTTAATTCTTTTTTGTAATGGTCCTCTCTTTTAATTTGTACTGGTAATTTTTTTTTTTGTTGATTCAATTCAATGAAGCCAATTGCAGTTTGAAATCTAAACTTAAATTTCAAAATAATTCTTGGAACTTATGTTTAAAACTGTTGAAACAGTGTTCTCAACTATGTAATGCAGCCTTGCAAAATCAGAGTCTTTAGTTGCAAGTGGATGCAGGATGTGATTTTCAAATTAAACATGCATTTTCTATGATGTTTTTGCCTTTATCTGGCTCCTTCATATGTACCTTTTTTGCTTAAAGCATTATTCAAAGCATGCTCTGATGTAGACAATGGTTTGCTGCTCACCCACTAATTTAATTTATGTTGCTGGTGGATTTGCTGCTCTGCTTGTATGTAATTTTTTTTGCTTTTATTTTTGGAATTTTCCATCTTGGTTTATATTTAGCTTTTCTGAATGCATCTTATATTCCATTTTAATGTATATATCCCTTGATGTGAAGAACTGCATGTGCGGATGGTGGAGAGCATCATATACCTCATTTCCGATTAAGGAATTCCCACAATGGAAAATAATTGGAATTTGGGATTCTCAACTTTGAAATTTTTTGATTTTTGGTACCATATTGATTTGGTAATTGTAAATAAAGTAGCATATTAATATCTACCCATCTCTGGTGAGTGCTTTAAATTATTTGAAGGGGACTCTGAGAATAAGGTAAATTGACTAACTGTTCATTTCTACAGGTAACTTGTTGGTAGGATACTTCTTGTTAAATTTACCAAAGTATGATGTATTAAAAGCCTTGTGAACGGTTCTGATATTTTATTTGGTTACCAATAAAGTTAATTATACAAATATGCCTCTTGAAGCATGCTATTGTTTCAGACACTATAAAAAAAATTTGCTTCAGACACGATCCTTTTGTGCTTGTCAGAAGGCTATTCTTCTATAGCTTTCCATGTAAACACAAGGTCACTCCTTGGGTTTTTTTACAGGTGATGAATTTGACAGACAATATCCAACTTATACTGGATGCTTTGAGAACTTCTGCTCTTGTGGAAGTCCAGGTATCTTTCGTTGTTGCCGAGTGTTCATTCTATTTATGTTCTGGTTCTTTTTGGTAATTCGTTTTTATTTTTTTATAATCACAATCTCTATTCTCTGATTTGTTTTACGTGGTACACAAGAGAACATTGTAACAAGGCTTCCAGCCACAAAGTCAAGCTTATGCTTGCACAGTTGCACCTCTTCACCACATCAGCTAGAACGCGGGGTGGTTGAAATATGCAACATTTGGAAATATTAAAAAATTTATGGTCACCCTTGCTCTTTCTAGCTCTAGCTCTCCTCTCCTCTGAATATGATGCCACATTGCTTACATTGGAAATAGTGCTGCTTTCTGATTTTTTTCATGTTGAACGTCCTACTTCACTGCCTTGCAGGGTGATAAAGTAAGAAGGCGGAATGATTGGATTAGATGGCTATTGCCATCTGCTCAATTTACTACTGCAACAAGTCCTCAGTCCCTTGGAAGGTTTAATCGTGATACTCTAGCTTCCCATCTCCAAAGCTTTACACTGGATGATAAGAATGCCATCCACGGTCTCCCCGAAGTATTCCTTAGTAGATCATCGTCAGGGGAATTGAGTAGCCAATCACAACAATCTGGCGGTGAGAGTACAAGCCAAGTCATAGTTCAAGCTGGATTTGAACACACAACATCTGCAGGATTTTCAAGTAAATGAAAATTGTTCTCTGGAAGCTTTCACTGCCAGTGTTCATACGAGGGATTGAGGAACGTTGAAGTTCAATGATGGTTGTGAAACTACATTTCTATGGAGGTAATGGTCTTGGCTGCATGATGGACAGTGATGTGTGAAAAGCCAACTAGGCAAAACTGAAAAGCCGGAAGAACAATGAGAGAAAAAACTTAAAATGAATAAAAGAGAACATAAAGGAAAGAAAGTTTTATGACTTTTTGAGGTAGTAGCATGAAATTGTTGGGATATATATGTTCTGTTGAGGAATTTTTTTTTTTTTTTTTTTCGTGTTTTATGATTATCCATTGTGGCTTTTGGTTGGCTGGTGTTTCTATAAGGGGAATGTTTTCACCTCCCCATGCTGCCCCTCAGCCGTTTTTTCATAATCTTTGGGGTCAGATATCTCCCATTGTAGAAGGTAAGAAGATAAAATGATGAAGGGAAGCAGGAAAAGGTGTTTTGTTGGATGCTGATGTTCGTGCTACATCAATGTTGGGCTGTTCTTGATGACTTGATGATCTACTTGTTTTTGTTTTTCTGTTTATTGTGACATATAATACTTAAAAACTCGTATGTATACCTTCTTCAAGACCTGTTGAAGATTCTGCTTCATAAATTGCCCTTATAACGGGGACAGATTTTCGGCTTTCAAATTAGGAGACAGCTTTTTGTTGCTTTTATGCCTTACCGTAGATTGGGAGCTTGATGTTTCATTTGCTCAATTCTATATTTTATTAAGAGTAAATATTGTGGATAGGAGAAGTGTTGACACTGAGATGGGATGNAGATTTTCGGCTTTCAAATTAGGAGACAGCTTTTTGTTGCTTTTATGCCTTACCGTAGATTGGGAGCTTGATGTTTCATTTGCTCAATTCTATATTTTATTAAGAGTAAATATTGTGGATAGGAGAAGTGTTGACACTGAGAAGGGATGGGAAGNTTCAAATTAGGAGACAGCTTTTTGTTGCTTTTATGCCTTACCGTAGATTGGGAGCTTGATGTTTCATTTGCTCAATTCTATATTTTATTAAGAGTAAATATTGTGGATAGGAGAAGTGTTGACACTGAGATGGGATGGGAAGGGAAGGGAAGGGATGTCCTCATCATAACTTACCTGTTATGATGGTAGTCATTTGAGGCGTCGATGGTTTTGATCACCTTCCTTTCAATTTCTAAATGTTTGGTATTAGTTGATCTGTTCTACCGCTGTGGCGCTGCCTGATCCTGGATTACGCAGTAAGTAGCATGGGGATGTCAATCCCTGGATTACAACTAGTTTGTCAACTCTGGTAGCCGACTGAGTTCAAAAACTGGGATAGGACTCTGAAATAGGGACTCTTATTCTTTAATCTAGTTATGGAAGATTGAAGTTGTCCAATGATAGGGATGACCAATCCATTAGTGGTGTCCCAGACTCTAGGTCCCTCTAGCCATACGCTGCTTCTCTCCTGGTAGGTCCTGAAACAACTACTTAGGAATAAGAATACATGGTAAACCTCCAAGTTTTGTATCTTTAGGGGAATTCAATGCGATGATTAATTACTGTGGCATCAATGCGACGACTAAGATTGTGGGTTGTAATTAGGCAAGGTTTGAAGGAGTTTTCACTATTCCTAGAGATGCCCTAGACAACATTGTGTGGATTTCAAACAGAAACGACTCTTTTACAGATTCACAGGTAGTCTTAAAAATTAGTAATAATGGAACACCAGGAACACAGCATTTTGTGGTCTTTCAAATCTGTCAAAAATCTCAGTTGCACAGCTCCTATGCAATGGAAACTTTGTTCTTATAGTAAGGGAAGCAAGAGTTCTAGAGCTATATAGGTAGGTGGCAGTGCATTGATTATCGACGTACACTCGGTTACCTCCTCCTGCTGGGCAAGAAGTTGGGGGAAGAGGCTCTGGACATTGTTCTAGACCATTGTTTTCACATCATGGAGGAGTGCCGAAGATTCATCCTTTGGAGGGCTTCACCTACAAAATTCGTAAACGAATTTTGGCTGTGTTGGTTTAATTGTTAGTAAAATAACTTCAAAGGTTTTATCAAGTGATAAAAGGAATAAACTGTAAATTCAGGCATTTTGAGTTTAAATCTTGATAACTTTTTAAGAGTAAGTTATGAAAGATTTATCCAATATGAATATCTTAGTCTCGATATAGATAGTGTCTTTAACTGAAANGGGATGTCAATCCCTGGATTACAACTAGTTTGTCAACTCTGGTAGCCGACTGAGTTCAAAAACTGGGATAGGACTCTGAAATAGGGACTCTTATTCTTTAATCTAGTTATGGAAGATTGAAGTTGTCCAATGATAGGGATGACCAATCCATTAGTGGTGTCCCAGACTCTAGGTCCCTCTAGCCATACGCTGCTTCTCTCCTGGTAGGTCCTGAAACAACTACTTAGGAATAAGAATACATGGTAAACCTCCAAGTTTTGTATCTTTAGGGGAATTCAATGCGATGATTAATTACTGTGGCATCAATGCGACGACTAAGATTGTGGGTTGTAATTAGGCAAGGTTTGAAGGAGTTTTCACTATTCCTAGAGATGCCCTAGACAACATTGTGTGGATTTCAAACAGAAACGACTCTTTTACAGATTCACAGGTAGTCTTAAAAATTAGTAATAATGGAACACCAGGAACACAGCATTTTGTGGTCTTTCAAATCTGTCAAAAATCTCAGTTGCACAGCTCCTATGCAATGGAAACTTTGTTCTTATAGTAAGGGAAGCAAGAGTTCTAGAGCTATATAGGTAGGTGGCAGTGCATTGATTATCGACGTACACTCGGTTACCTCCTCCTGCTGGGCAAGAAGTTGGGGGAAGAGGCTCTGGACATTGTTCTAGACCATTGTTTTCACATCATGGAGGAGTGCCGAAGATTCATCCTTTGGAGGGCTTCACCTACAAAATTCGTAAACGAATTTTGGCTGTGTTGGTTTAATTGTTAGTAAAATAACTTCAAAGGTTTTATCAAGTGATAAAAGGAATAAACTGTAAATTCAGGCATTTTGAGTTTAAATCTTGAT
Source organism: Ilex paraguariensis (assembly GCA_963454935.2). Classification (NCBI taxonomy): domain Eukaryota; kingdom Viridiplantae; phylum Streptophyta; class Magnoliopsida; order Aquifoliales; family Aquifoliaceae; genus Ilex; species Ilex paraguariensis. The sequence continues at coordinate 162,607 of CAUOFW020002947.1, forward strand.
AACTTTTTAAGAGTAAGTTATGAAAGATTTATCCAATATGAATATCTTAGTCTCGATATAGATAGTGTCTTTAACTGAAAAGATTAATTGAGATGCATAAAAATTGATTCAAATACCTTTAACAAAAAAAAAAAAAACAAANTTAAATCTTGATAACTTTTTAAGAGTAAGTTATGAAAGATTTATCCAATATGAATATCTTAGTTTCGATATAGATAGTGTCTTTAACTGAAAAGATTAATTGAGATGCATAAAAATTGATTCAAATACCTTTAACAAAAAAAAAAATAATAATANAAACAACTACTTAGGAATAAGAATACATGGTAAACCTCCAAGTTTTGTATCTTTAGAGGAATTCAATGCGATGATTAATTACTGTGGCATCAATGCGATGACTAAGATTGTGGGTTGTAATTAGGCAAGGTTTGAAGGAGTTTTCACTATTCCTAGAGATGCCCTAGACAACATTGTGTGGATTTCAAACAGAAACGACTCTTTTACAGATTCACAGGTAGTCTTAAAAATTAGTAATAATGGAACACCAGGAACACAGCATTTTGTGGTCTTTCAAATCTGTCAAAAATCTCAGTTGCACAGCTCCTATGCAATGGAAACTTTGTTCTTATAGTAAATGAAGCAAGAGTTCTAGAGCTATATAGGTAGGTGGCAGTGCATTGATTATCGACGTACACTCGGTTACCTCCTCCTGCTGGGCAAGAAGTTGGGGGAAGAGGCTCTGGACATTGTTCTAGACCATTGTTTTCACATCATGGAGGAGTGCCGAAGATTCATCCTTTGGAGGGCTTCACCTACAAAATTCGTAAACGAATTTTGGCTGTGTTGGTTTATTGTTAGTAAAATAACTTCAAAGGTTTTATCAAGTGATAAAAGGAATAAACTGTAAATTCAGGCATTTTGAGTTTAAATCTTGATAACTTTTTAAGAGTAAGTTATGAAAGATTTATCCAATATGAATATCTTAGTCTCGATATAGATAGTGTCTTTAACTGAAAAGATTAATTGAGATGCATAAAAATTGATTCAAATACCTTTAACAAAAAAAAAAAAAACAAAATAATAAAAAATAAGCAGAGCATCATTGAAAAACTACAGACAGGGCCCGGAATGACCTTCAATTGAGTGGCCTCCCCACCTTCAGGAATCCAGCTTTTTACACACATATATTCGTCCTCAATTAGAACAGGTTTTGATTTTTTTTTTTTTGAGTTTTATATCTGACTCTGAGCCTTCCAATACATCAGTCATTACAAGAGTCACTTCGAATCAATCAGTCTTGCTCCAACTCTATCTAAATGGAGGAAGAAGGAAGTAAATGAGTAAATTATAGTACCCAAAATTTATATTTTTATTTTTTCCCAATCACAATAAAGCAAGGTACTTGTAAACTTTTTTATATTTTATAATTTTATTTTACTTTAATATGTTTTGTGTTAACTACTTATTTAATCCCTAAAATATATTATTTTGTGTCTGATAGTACTCAGAGTAATTTCAAAACATGAGGTTAGACCAAAAGGTCAGACGAGCAGGTCTGAAAATTGAGTCAGGGAAGACACGCAGAGTTCAGGTCAGAGCTAGAGCTCTTTTCTCCACCCCCCAGGCACGCCAACGGCGGAAGTGATAAGGAAACAGCTGGATGATAACGAAATCTGTTAGGTGGCAAAGAGCCGTGTTCAAGGCATAAAACCCTTGATCACCCAAGATCATCTCCTAAGATTAAGGAGAGTTCCTCGGATAAATAGCAAGGATCTCGGAGTAGATCCCATAGAATTCGGAACAACCCTATAAATATTATTTAACTCTCCCAAAAGAACAAAAAAAACATTAGTATCATATACCCTACCCTGTAAACCTTCTGAGGGAGTAATAAAAAGAAAAGGAGCAAGAGTCTTCATTGAAAAGTGGATTAACCGAGTTCTCGAGTTGGTGAACCACTATAATCTTATTGTATCAATTCCCCAATTTTTCATCGATTGCTCTTTCGAGCCTCGTAACTCAGATCCTAATAGTCGGATACTGATCATTTCATCTGCTCATTACCATAAATTTACATCACATTGAGTTACACCATCAGTTTGGCGTCGTTTGTGAAAAACGATTGTTTCTGTTACAAATATGCTAATCTTTCAGTGACTGATGGTTTCAACCCGTAACATGAGCAGAAGCTAGACCTATCTACCACGAATGCAAGAACAACAGGAAGCCACCAACGATAAACAGCCTAAAAACGTCCCAGGAGTGAATCCCCCAATGGGGAACCCTCACGCAAATAATGAGTTGGAGGCTTTTCGTCTAATTAATCAACGTCTGATATAGTAGAATGAAGAGCTCTTGAAGCTCTTGCAACGCTTTAAGGAGGCACGACCGGCCCAAGAAGGCCAGAATAACCCCCTCACAGAGGGCAGCAACATCTCGACCCCTCAGAGAAGTTGGTGAAGGAGGGAAAAACAGTCAGACCTAGGGACAAGATCCTCATCCACCTCCAAGGAATGGACGCAACGAAGAGGTGCAAAGTTAAAATATTGGGGAAGAAAAAAATTATTTTCTCCCCTATCAATAGGAGAGGAGAGAACAGTATTGGGAGCAACACTTTAATGGCATCCAGCAAGAGCTCAGCCATATAAAGAAAGTTGTGAAGAACAAGGTTCCAGTTACAATGGATGCCCTGGTACAACAAACTGAGTCGTCATTCTCCACAGGGGTATTGCATTTTTTCCTCCCCCAAAATTCAGAATGTTGCAGATAAAAGCTTTTGATGGGACAAAAAATCCCATGGACCACCTAAATACTTATAAAAATCAGATGGAGCTCCATGGATACCAAGACCCAGTGCGCTGTAGAGCCTTCGCTATCACGCTAAAAGGGTCAGCTTTGACATGGTTCAATAGGCTCCCCCCGACCTCAATCTCCTCCTTTAAAAAGCTTTCTATATCCTTTGTATCTCACTTCATAGGAGCTCGGATATACTGGAAGTCAAGCTATCACTTATTGAACGTGAAACAAGGACCCCAAGAGAACCTTAGGTCTTATGTCCAGTAGTTCAACTCGGAGTCACTGAAAATGGATGTCCCAGATGAGAAGTTTGCCATTACAGCATTTATAGTTGGTCTGGGAGTACAATCCAAAGATCTGATGTTCTCTATTTCAAANGTCCCAGGAGTGAATCCCCCAATGGGGAACCCTCACGCAAATAATGAGTTGGAGGCTTTTCGTCTAATTAATCAACGTCTGATATAGTAGAATGAAGAGCTCTTGAAGCTCTTGCAACGCTTTAAGGAGGCACGACCGGCCCAAGAAGGCCAGAATAACCCCCTCACAGAGGGCAGCAACATCTCGACCCCTCAGAGAAGTTGGTGAAGGAGGGAAAAACAGTCAGACCTAGGGACAAGATCCTCATCCACCTCCAAGGAATGGACGCAACGAAGAGGTGCAAAGTTAAAATATTGGGGAAGAAAAAAATTATTTTCTCCCCTATCAATAGGAGAGGAGAGAACAGTATTGAGAGCAACACTTTAATGGCATCCAGCAAGAGCTCAGCCATATAAAGAAAGTTGTGAAGAACAAGGTTCCAGTTACAATGGATGCTCTGGTACAACAAACTGAGTCGTCATTCTCCACAGGGGTATTGCATTTTTTCCTCCCCTAAAATTCAGAATGCTGCAGATAAAAGCTTTTGATGGGACAAAAAATCCCATGGACCACCTAAATACTTATAAAAATCAGATGGAGCTCCATGGATACCAAGACCCAGTGCGCTGTAGAGCCTTCGCTATCACGCTAAAAGGGTCAGCTTTGACATGGTTCAATAGGCTCCCCCCGACCTCAATCTCCTCCTTTAAAAAGCTTTCTATATCCTTTGTATCTCACTTCATAGGAGCTCGGATATACTGGAAGTCAAGCTATCACTTATTGAACGTGAAACAAGGACCCCAAGAGAACCTTAGGTCTTATGTCCAGTAGTTCAACTCGGAGTCACTGAAAATGGATGTCCCAGATGAGAAGTTTGCCATTACAGCATTTATAGTTGGTCTAGGAGTACAATCCAAAGATCTGATGTTCTCTATTTCAAAGAACCCTTAGGCAAGCATGACTGAGGTATTAGCTAAGGCAGAAAAATACATAAATGGTGAAGAAGCCCTTCTCTCAAAAGTGGGAAGTTTATCTACGCAAAAAGACAAAGGGAAAGAGGAAAGGAAAAAGGACCGAAGTCCCAGAAGAGAAAGAGGGCGTGATAGGTCTCCAAGAAGGGACATAGATCGCTCCCCCAAAAGGAGGAGAGATATCAGAGATCGCTTAGGTCCGCTATGGCCAGAGCTACAGCCAAGGTACGCACCTCGGTAGCTCCCCCACTCACCGCAACAATATCTTAAATCTTATATGAGGTGCAAAGCGAGAAATTTCTAAAGTGGCCACCTCGAATGAAAGCAGACCCAGCAAAAAGAGATCCCACAAAGTATTGTGAATACCATAGAGATCATGACCACCATACTAATGATTGTATCCAATTGAAGAAAGAGATTGAGTTCCTGATCCAGTGGGGTCAGTTGCGCTGTTATGTAGCTTGGGATAATCAGAACCGAGCCCCTGCACTTCCACCAGCTCGGTAACAAGCTCCTNCCAGCAAGAGCTCAGCCATATAAAGAAAGTTGTGAAGAACAAGGTTCCAGTTACAATGGATGCCCTGGTACAACAAACTGAGTCGTCATTCTCCACAGGGGTATTGCATTTTTTCCTCCCCCAAAATTCAGAATGTTNATTTCATCTGCTCATTACCATAAATTTACATCACATTGAGTTACACCATCAGTTTGACGTCGTTTGTGGAAAACGATTGTTTCTGTTACAAATATGCTAATCTTTCAGTGACTGATGGTTTCAACCCGTAACATGAGCAAAAGCTAGACCTATCTACCACGAATGCAAGAACAACAGGAAGCCACCAACGATAGACAGCCTAAAAACGTCCCAGGAGTGAATCCCCCAATGGGGAACCCTCACGCAAATAATGAGTTGGAGGCTTTTCGTCTAATTAATCAACGTCTGATATAGCAGAATGAAGAGCTCTTGAAGCTCTTGCAACGCTTTAAGGAGGCATGACCGGCCCAAGAAGGCCAGAATAACCCCCTCACAGAGGGCAGCAACATCTCGACCCCCTCAGAGAAGTTGGTGAAGGAGGGAAAAACAGTCAGACCTAGGGACAAGATCCTCATCCACCTCCAAGGAATGGACGCAACGAAGAGGTGCAAAGTTAAAATATTGGGGAAGAAAAAAATTATTTTCTCCCCTATCAATAGGAGAGGAGAGAACAGTATTGAGAGCAACACTTTAATGGCATCCAGCAAGAGCTCAGCCATATAAAGAAAGTTGTGAAGAACAAGGTTCCAGTTACAATGGATGCTCTGGTACAACAAACTGAGTCGTCATTCTCCACAGGGGTATTGCATTTTTTCCTCCCCTAAAATTCAGAATGCTGCAGATAAAAGCTTTTGATGGGACAAAAAATCCCATGGACCACCTAAATACTTATAAAAATCAGATGGAGCTCCATGGATACCAAGACCCAGTGCGCTGTAGAGCCTTCGCTATCACGCTAAAAGGGTCAGCTTTGACATGGTTCAATAGGCTCCCCCCGACCTCAATCTCCTCCTTTAAAAAGCTTTCTATATCCTTTGTATCTCACTTCATAGGAGCTCGGATATACTGGAAGTCAAGCTACCACTTATTGAACGTGAAACAAGGACCCCAAGAGAACCTTAGGTCTTATGTCCAGTAGTTCAACTCGGAGTCACTGAAAATGGATGTCCCAGATGAGAAGTTTGCCATTACAGCATTTATAGTTGGTCTAGGAGTACAATCCAAAGATCTGATGTTCTCTATTTCAAAGAACCCTTAGGCAAGCATGACTGAGGTATTAGCTAAGGCAGAAAAATACATAAATGGTGAAGAAGCCCTTCTCTCAAAAGTGGGAAGTTTATCTACGCAAAAAGACAAAGGGAAAGAGGAAAGGAAAAAGGACCGAAGTCCCAGAAGAGAAAGAGGGCGTGATAGGTCTCCAAGAAGGGACATAGATCGCTCCCCCAAAAGGAGGAGAGATATCAGAGATCGCTTAGGTCCGCTATGGCCAGAGCTACAGCCAAGGTACGCACCTCGGTAGCTCCCCCACTCACCGCAACAATATCTTAAATCTTATATGAGGTGCAAAGCGAGAAATTTCTAAAGTGGCCACCTCGAATGAAAGCAGACCCAGCAAAAAGAGATCCCACAAAGTATTGTGAATACCATAGAGATCATGACCACCATACTAATGATTGTATCCAATTGAAGAAAGAGATTGAGTTCCTGATCCAGTGGGGTCAGTTGCGCCGTTATGTAGCTTGGGATAATCAGAACCGAGCCCCTGCACTTCCACCAGCTCGGTAACAAGCTCCTGTGTTACATCAATAACCCCTGGACGAAATTAGAGTAATTTCTGGTGGGTTCGCAGGGGGTGGGGCATCCAGTTCTGCCCAGAAGGCGCACCTGCGCAGAATCAGAACTGGCTAAGCGCTGGAAATACACACAGTGTCCAAGGCACCTCAGCTAAACACAACTATCACCTTTTCAGACTCATATTTGGAAGGCTACCAGCACCCCCATGATGATCCATTGGTGGTTAGAGCTGTTGTGGCTAATAGAACTGTTTACCGAGTTTTAGTTGACAACGGGAGCTCAACAGATATCATATTCACTTCTGCGCTTGAAAAAATGGATATAGATAGGAAAAAGCTGAAGCCGGTCAGTGCTCACCTGTTGGGTTTCGCAAGAGAAAAGGTATTGCCCCTAGGCTCAATCCGGCTCATCCTCACCATGGGAGATCCTCCCTGCCAGGCCACCACCACATAANCCCAATGGGGAACCCTCACGCAAATAATGAGTTGGAGGCTTTTCGTCTAATTAATCAACGTCTGATATAGCAGAATGAAGAGCTCTTGAAGCTCTTGCAACGCTTTAAGGAGGCATGACCGGCCCAAGAAGGCCAGAATAACCCCCTCACAGAGGGCAGCAACATCTCGNCCTTTTGCATATAATATGCTTCTCGGGAGGCCCTCCCTCAACGCGATGAAGGCAATTCCCTGTGCCTATCACTTGGTTATGAAATTTTCTACGAAAAATAGAGTTTAACTGGTCCGGGGAGACCAGCGGGTAGCGAGAGAGTGCTACATGACCTCGATGAAATAGAAGAAAATCAAGAATGTCCAGCTAGATATGAGGGACGAACTGGATACCATACCACCACCATCAGAGGATTTAGAGCCTCCTAANACATGACCTCGATGAAATAGAAGAAAATCAAGAATGTCCAGCTAGATATGAGGGACAAACTGGATACCATACCACCACCATCAGAGGATTTAGAGCCTCCTGANGAGCTCAGCCATATAAAGAAAGTTGTGAAGAACAAGGTTCCAGTTACAATGGATGCTCTGGTACAACAAACTGAGTCGTCATTCTCCACAGGGGTATTGCATTTTTTCCTCCCCTAAAATTCAGAATGCTNCTAAGCCAAGAGATAAAAGACCTCCTCATCCAATTCCTAAAGGAGAATAGGGGAGTATTCGCCTGGAAGCAAGAAGACATAAAAGGAATTGACCCCTCGATCATCACACACAAGCTCAGTGTGAATCCCACCTGCCGAGCGGTCAAGCAAAAATTAATGAGTTTTGCCCCAGAACGCTAGAAGGTAGTTAGTAAACTTCTCCAGGCCAGAGCCATTAGGGAAGTTGACTACCCTACCTGGTTGACCAATGTGGTTCTTGTCAAGAAAACCAATGACAAGTGGCAACTGTGCATTGATTCCACTGATCTTAACTGAGCATGCCCCAAGGACAGCTTTCCTTTACCTCGGATAGACATGATAGTAGATGCCACAGCTGGACATGAACTTCTTAGTTTCATGGACGCTTTCTCAGGATATAATCAGATCAGAATGGATCCAGCCGACCAAGAAAAAACTTCCTTTATAACCGAGCAAATAACATATTATTACCAGGTCATGCCTTTTGGACTAAAAAATGCAGGAGCCACCTACCAGCATCTAGTGAATCGGATGTTCCAAGGCCAAATTGGAATAACCATGGAGGTGTATATCGACGATATGCTGGTGAAATCACTGAAAGCAGAACTCCATATTGCACATCTAGCGGAATCGTTCCAAGTCATTAAGTAATATAAGATGAAACTCAATCCTGAAAAAATGTGCCTTTGGAGTATCTGTAGAAAAAATTTTGGGTTTCATAGTCAACAGTAGAAGAATTGAGGACAACCCAGAAAAGATTAAGGCAGTCTTGGATATGCAGCCACCTTCTAATGTAAAAGAGATCCAGCACTTGACAGGAAGAGTAGCTGCCTTGAGTCGTTTCGTCTCCAGATCAAATGATAAATGTCGGCCTTTCTTTCAAATCTTAAAAAATGCGTTTCAATGGGATGCCCGATGTGAAAAGGCATTTAAAGCCTTGAAGGCTTACCTGAGCTCCCCTCCTGTCTTGGTAAGTCCCTTGCAGGGGGAGATAGTAACCCTCTATCTAGCTGTTTCAGATTTCTCGACTAGTGCAGCTCTAGTGAGGGAGTGGGACAAGTCCCAGCAACTAGTCTACTATTGCAGTAGAGCTCTCAGGGGGGCGGATGAGAGATATCCAAAAATGGAAAAGCTNTGAAGGCTTACCTGAGCTCCCCTCCTGTCTTGGTAAGTCCCTTGCAGGGGGAGATAATAACCCTCTATCTAGCTATTTCAGATTTCTCGACTAGTGCAGCTCTAGTGAGGGAGTAGGACAAGTCCCAGCAACTAGTCTACTATTGCAGTAGAGCTCTCAGGGGGGCGGATGAGAGATATCCAAAAATGGAAAAGTTNGTTAGTAAACTTCTCCAGGCCAGAGCCATTAGGGAAGTTGACTACCCTACCTGGTTGACCAATGTGGTTCTTGTCAAGAAAACCAATGACAAGTGGCAACTGTGCATTGATTCCACTGATCTTAACTGAGCATGCCCCAAGGACAGCTTTCCTTTACCTCGGATAGACATGATAGTAGATGCCACAGCTGGACATGAACTTCTTAGTTTCATGGACGCTTTCTCAGGATATAATCAGATCAGAATGAATCCAGCCGACCAAGAAAAAACTTCCTTTATAACCGAGCAAATAACATATTATTACCAGGTCATGCCTTTTGGACTAAAAAATGCAGGAGCCACCTACCAGCATCTAGTGAATCGGATGTTCCAAGGCCAAATTGGAATAACCATGGAGGTGTATATCGACGATATGCTGGTGAAATCACTGAAAGCAGAACTCCATATTGCACATCTAGCGGAATCGTTCCAAGTCATTTAGTAATACAAGATGAAACTCAATCCTGAAAAAATGTGCCTTTGGAGTATCTGTAGAAAAAATTTTGGGTTTCATAGTCAACAGTAGAAGAATTGAGGACAACCCAGAAAAGATTAAGGCAGTCTTGGATATGCAGCCACCTTCTAATGTAAAAGAGATCCAGCACTTGACAGGAAGAGTAGCTGCCTTGAGTCGTTTCGTCTCCAGATCAAATGATAAATGTCGGCCTTTCTTTCAAATCTTAAAAAATGCGTTTCAATGGGATGCCCGATGTGAAAAGGCATTTAAAGCCTTGAAGGCTTACCTGAGCTCCCCTCCTGTCTTGGTAAGTCCCTTGCAGGGGGAGATAATAACCCTCTATCTAGCTATTTCAGATTTCTCGACTAGTGCAGCTCTAGTGAGGGAGTAGGACAAGTCCCAGCAACTAGTCTACTATTGCAGTAGAGCTCTCAGGGGGGCGGATGAGAGATATCCAAAAATGGAAAAGTTTGCTTTAGCATTGGTAACTACGGCTAGGAGACTCAGACCTTATTTTCAGGTTCATACCATCGAGGTTCCAATAGANCGCTAGAAGGTAGTTAGTAAACTTCTCCAGGCCAGAGCCATTAGGGAAGTTGACTACCCTACCTGGTTAACCAATGTGGTTCTTGTCAAGAAAACCAACGACAAGTGGCAACTGTGCATTGATTTCACTAATCTCAACTGAGCATGCCCCAAGGACAACTTTCCTTTACCTCGGATAGACATGATAGTAGATGCCACAGCTAGACATGAACTTCTTAGTTTCATGGACGCTTTCTCAGGATATAATCAGATCAGAATGAATCCAGCCGACCAAGAAAAAACTTCCTTTATAACCGAGCAAATAACATATTATTACCAGGTCATGCCTTTTGGACTAAAAAATGCAGGAGCCACCTACCAGCATCTAGTGAATCGGATGTTCCAAGGCCAAATTGGAATAACCATGGAGGTGTATATCGACGATATGCTGGTGAAATCACTGAAAGCAGAACTCCATATTGCACATCTAGCGGAATCGTTCCAAGTCATTTAGTAATACAAGATGAAACTCAATCCTGAAAAAATGTGCCTTTGGAGTATCTGTAGAAAAAATTTTGGGTTTCATAGTCAACAGTAGAAGAATTGAGGACAACCCAGAAAAGATTAAGGCAGTCTTGGATATGCAGCCACCTTCTAATGTAAAAGAGATCCAGCACTTGACAGGAAGAGTAGCTGCCTTGAGTCGTTTCGTCTCCAGATCAAATGATAAATGTCGGCCTTTCTTTCAAATCTTAAAAAATGCGTTTCAATGGGATGCCCGATGTGAAAAGGCATTTAAAGCCTTGAAGGCTTACCTGAGCTCCCCTCCTGTCTTGGTAAGTCCCTTGCAGGGGGAGATAATAACCCTCTATCTAGCTGTTTCAGATTTCTCGACTAGTGCAGCTCTAGTGAGGGAGTAGGACAAGTCCCAGCAACTAGTCTACTATTGCAGTAGAGCTCTCAGGGGGGCGGATGAGAGATATCCAAAAATGGAAAAGTTTGCTTTAGCATTGGTAACTACGGCTAGGAGACTCAGACCTTATTTTCAGGTTCATACCATCGAGGTTCCAATAGATAGAACAACCAATGAAACAAGTGTTGCATAAGCCAGAGTCCTCGGGGAGGTTGATAAAGTGGGTCATAGAGCTCAGTGAGTTCGACCTCAGATTTAAACCTAGAACTACAGTCAAAGGTCAGGTTTTAGCAGATTTCATCGTGGAATTTACAACACCAGCACCTATAGAAGCAACGCAGCTAGTACCTGACCTTCTTACATGGAAGCTCTCCGTGAATGGAGCTGTCAATGCTCAAGGAAGTGGTACAGGCCTGATACTAACCTCTCCAGATGGGATAGACGTTGAGTACACCCTCAGGTTTGGGTTTAAAGCTTCAAACAATGAGGCAGAGTATGAAGCCGTCATTGCTATATTTAATCTGGCTCAGTCGATGGAAGTTGAGCAATTGGAGATCTACAGTGATTCCTAGCTAGTGGTAAAATAGATAGAGGAAGCTTATGAAGCTAAAGGCGAGAAGATGGTCCTTTACCTCAGAATGGTACAAGAGTTGATGAAGAATTTCGTGCAAGTTAAAATTCGACATGTTTCAAAAACCGAGAACTCACGAGCAGATGTTTTGGCAAGATTAGCTATAGTCACGCATGAGAGCTTGGACAGATTGATTCCAGTAGAGCACCTAGCAAAATCATCTGTGTGTGTTGAAAATGAAGAAGCACTACCTATGCAAGCCCTACCGAGCTGGATGAACCCCATCCTAGGGTACCTTCAACATGGAACTTTGCCAAAAGATCCCAAAGAAGATGTCAAGCTGAGAACCAGGTCAGTTAGGTTTTCTATCTTGCAGGGAAACTTGTACAAGCAAGGTTTCTCAACACCCCTTCTTAAATGCGTGGGGGGCGAAGACGTCAACTACATACTCAAGGAAGTCCATGAGGGGGTCTGTGGCAACCATATTGGAGTTCGGGCTCTAGCAGGAAAGGCGTTAAGGCAAGGATATTATTGGCCCACAATGCTCAAGGATGCTACAGGTTTGGTCATGAGATGCAAGATCTGCTAAGTGCACGCCAACATTCTCCATTGTCCACCAGAGATCCCAACCTCGGTAATTAGCCCATGGCCCTTCCAACAATGGGGTCTTGACATATTGGGACCCCTTCATACCGGTGCTGGACAGTGCAATTCGCTATCATTGGAGTATACTACTTCACCAAATGGGCGGAAGTGGAGCCTTTGACAATAATTACCGAACAAAAAGTCTAGAGCTTTACCTAGAAATCCATAATCTGTAGGTTTTGTATTCCTAGGGCAATCGTCTCTGACAACGGGAAGCAATTTGACAATCTAAAGTTCAAAAACTTCTGTGCTGAGCTCGGAATTAAGAATTACTTCTCAGCTCCAGCTCATCTACAGTCTAACGGGCAAGCGGAGGTCACCATTAGAACTATAAAAGCGACTCTAAAAACCAAGCTTGAAGATCTGAAGGGTAAATGGGTGGAATACCTCCCAGAAGTGTTATGGGCCTACAGAACAACCGCCCGGTCAGCAACTCAAGGAACACCGTTTGCCTTAGCTTTCGGAACTGAAGCAATGACGCTTGTTGTGGTTGGGTTCCCATCTCCCAGGACTGAACTCACAGATGATGAACTCAACGACGAGCCACTTCTATTGAGCCTGGATCTCATAGAAGAGAAAAGAGAGACAGCTCTGCATCGTATTCGAAATTACCAGAGAAAGACGNCACTTCTATTGAGCCTGGATCTCTTAGAAGAGAAAAGAGAGACAGCTCTGCATCGTATTCGAAATTACCAGAGAAAGACGGCTAGGTACTACGACAGAAAGGTCAGACACAGGAGCTTTAAGGTGAGTGACCTAGTACTTAGAAAATTATTGTTAACAAGAAAGGACCCCACTCATGAAAAGTTAGGACCCAATTCGGAAGGCCCGTATATCATCTCGCGGGTGATCAGACCAGGGAACTATGAGTTACAGATTGAAAAAGGAAAAATCCTGCCCCACTCTTGGAATGCAGAACATCTCAAAAAATTCTTTCAATGAGTCAATTTTATAATTTGATCGTTCTCAATAAAACTGCAAGTCTTTGATTCATCTCGGTGATATTGCATAAAAAGAGCTCTATAGCTCATGATGAACTCTACAGTTCATGAAAAGAACTCTATAGCTCACGATGAACTCTTCAGTTCATGAAAAGTGTTCTATAGCTCACGATGAACTCTTCAGTTCATGAAAAGAGTTCTATAGCTCACGATGAACTCTTCAGTTCATAAAAAGAGTACTATAACTCACCATGAACTCTTCAGTTCATAAAAAGAGCCCTACAGCTCACGATGAACACTTCGATTCATTAAAAGAGCTCTATAGCTCATAATGAACTCTTTAGTTCATTAAAATAAAAAGAGCTCCATAGCTCATGATGAACTCTTCAATTCATAAAAAGAGCTCTATAGCTCATGATAAATTCTACAATTCATGAAAAGAGCTCTATAGCTCATGATGAACTCTTAAGTTCATAAAAAGAACTCTATAGCTCACGGCTAACTCTCCCAATTCACCCAAACGGGCCCAGTAGCCCGAGAATAGAGACATATAACAAGATTCAAAATTCCGAGTTTAGAATCAACAGAAGAGTCAGTAACCATCAAATAAGAACAAAAACTCATATATCTAGCAGCAATACAACAACAAAAAGATTACAAGAGATATTCTAAGTTCTTATTCGCCCTTTAGGCGTCTTCGGAGCTTAGCAACTTCCTCCTTTAGGCGGGCATTTTCTTTTTTTAGCTCATCCCTTTCTTTCTGGACTTCTGTCAGACGATTTAGAAGTTTCTGCCCAGATGAGGAGAATAATATTGTGGCTAGAGAAGATCCAGATGAAGAAGAAGAGTCACTGACAGGGCCACTCTTACGTTTCCAAGAAAAAGTACCAACGATCTCATCCTCATCATATTCAGAGGGACAGAAATCAGTAGAATCTGGGTAAGAAACAAAGTCCATAGCGGCACCAACAGCACTGAACAGAAATAAGTTATCCGGCGTCACCAACTCACAGTAGGGCACATGCTCAACTTCAATCATCTGATCAATTCGCATCTCTTCCAATAAATCTAATTCAGGAGGACCTACCAACCAAATTAAATCCTACGATTAGGAAACCACATCAGGAGACCTGAACAAGTACAAGTTGTAGAGATACTTACCTGAATAAGAATTGCTCCTCAAGGATCTGGGAACTCTGCACTCTCTGTAGTGCAGTTCTATGGACCTCCAGGAGTCCCTAGAAACATAGAAGAAGCNTCGTAAGCCTTGGAAGCTTGAACAGAACTCTCCATAGCTTGGATCCTTTTTAGCAGCCCGCTAATATGGATGGCCATCTATGAGCAATCCTAACCCAGGAAGAAGCTCAGATCAGAACAATCAAATAAAAAAGAAACATATACGCACATATACAGCTGAACTTATGAAAGTAGCGGCAAAGAGGGCGGTAGAAATGAAACTCCCAAGTGGCATAGTGGAAGCCCGCTGAATGTCAAACTCGGGGATGATGGAAGCAATGGCTTCAGCAGCTTGCTTCACGTTATCAATCAAAAAGTTGAGCTTGCCTCGACACTTCCCCCTTTCTCACTCTTGCAGACCTTCGAATGTTTCAGAGAAGATACCTCAGAGGTACTAGGGGGAATAGCTCCCGACAGAATATGAGAGACCACCTCCAAAGCCCTCCCAACCTCTGCTGAAGAAGGAGGAGTGAGGGGTAGATCTGGCTTAAGGCCCCCACTAGAGGGGGGCAGCCCAGTCTCTTGGGAGAGAGAGGTCTGCCCAGCCTTTAGGGAGACCAAGGTGGGTGGGGGCCCCATTGGGGTCGCTTGAGGAGAAACAGAGGTCACCTTCAACCTGGGAACTTTGGTAGCTGAACCACTCCCAGATCCGACTTCAGCCTTGTGTTTGCCTCCACTCTTGCTCTTTCTCATCAAGGATAGTTTGGCATTTCAATTTTTCGAGGTTGGCTCCATCGAAGAAGAGTCTGGAAACCCAAGGAAGAACTAACATAAAAATAGGAGGGAGGGAATTAAAAAAGAAAGAAAGGAGAGAAAGGGGGGCAAGGGTAAGGACGGAGATGCACGTTACCTGCTACCTCCTCAGCTCTGACAATGGAGAGTGGAATGAGGGCTTTTACCGTTACCTCTAGAAGGTTGAACCCTTCCCTTACTAGGAGCCAAGGCTTGATGAAATTAGAATTTTTTTTCTAGTTTACACTTCACCAACCTTAGTAGCACCTACTCGTCCTCGGCACTGAGCTTAGGTCGAACACTTAAAAAATAAAATGAGACAGGACAAGGTCAGGAGAGCTCTCCAAATCTGAGCGTGGGTAGTTTGAACAAGAACTTACCCAAGTTGTCAGGGGCAGATCAGGCTCTAGAAATAAGGAGAGTATCTGTCTTATCAGCCGGGTTGTACTCTCAATGTTCTCCTCACACGAAGAAGAAAAGTTTTCTCTAGCTCTTGTGGGAGCTCGGGAGGTCAGAAATAATCTGTTTAGCCTTTACCCGTTTGGAAACATACAAGAAACCATCAGTAGGGGTATACTTAATATTGAAAGGTTCCATTAGTAGGGAGACAGTGGGAACACCAAGCTGATGTAGCTTGAAGAAGACAAGAAGGCCCACCAGAACACCTTAGAAGTTGTGTGACAGTTGAGCTGGACAGACGTTGAAATGTTGAAGAACATTTTTGACAAAAAGGTGTAAGGGAAAGCGTAGACTATTTTCAAAGGCAGAGATAAAGAAACAAACCTTATGAACTTGGGAGACATATGGGCTAAACTTATCTGGGCACCAGAACTGAACTCTTGGGGAAAAATCGTAACGAGCACTGAGGACCTTCATTAGAGAGGGGTGAACCTCACTGGGGCCTGCGTGCTCAGCAGCTCTAAAGGCAGCCCCTGCGCCTTCGGCACCGCCTGAAACACCAACTNTGGTCCTTTACCTCAGAAAGGTACAAGAGTTGATGAAGAAGTTCGTGCAAGTTAAAATTCGACATGTTTCGAAAATCGAGAACTCACGAGCAGATGTTTTGGCAAGATTAGCAATAGTCACGCATGAGAGCTTGGACAAACTGATTCCAGTAGAGCACCTAGCAAAATCATCTGTGTGTGTTGAAAATGAAGAAACACTACCTATGCAAGCCCTACCGAGTTGGATGAACCCCATCCTAGGGTACCTTCAGCATGGAACTTTGCCAAAAGATCCCAAAGAAGATGTCAAGCTGAGAACCAGGTCAGTTAGGTTTTCTATCTTGCAGGGAAACTTGTACAAGCAAGGTTTCTCAACACCCCTTCTTAAATGCGTGGGGGGCGAAGACGTCAACTACATACTCAAGGAAGTCCATGAGGGGGTCTGTGGCAACCATATTGGAGTTCGGGCTCTAGCAGGAAAGGCGTTAAGGCAAGGATATTATTGGCCCACAATGCTCAAGGATGCTACAGGTTTGGTCATGAGATGCAAGATCTGCTAAGTGCACGCCAACATTCTCCATTGTCCACCAGAGATCCCAACCTCGGTAATTAGCCCATGGCCCTTCCAACAATGGGGTCTTGACATATTGGGACCCCTTCCTACCGGTGCTGGACAGTGCAATTCGCTATCATTGGAGTATACTACTTCACCAAATGGGCAGAAGTGGAGCCTTTGACAATAATTACCGAACAAAAAGTCTAGAGCTTTACCTAGAAATCCATAATCTGTAGGTTTTGTATTCCTAGGGCAATCGTCTCTGACAACGGGAAGCAATTTGACAATCTAAAGTTCAAAAACTTCTGTGCTGAGCTCGGAATTAAGAATTACTTCTCAGCTCCAGCTCATCTACAGTCTAACGGGCAAGCGGAGGTCACCATTAGAACTATAAAAGCGACTCTAAAAACCAAGCTTGAAGATCTGAAGGGTAAATGGGTGGAATACCTCCCAGAAGTGTTATGGGCCTACAGAACAACCGCCCGGTCAGCAACTCAAGAAACACCGTTTGCCTTAGCTTTCGGAACTGAAGCAATGGCGCTTGTTGTGGTTGGGTTCCCATCCCCCAGGACTGAACTCACAGATGATGAACTCAACGACGAGTCACTTCTATTGAGCCTGGATCTCTTAGAAGAGAAAAGAGAGACAGCTCTGCATCGTATTCGAAATTACCAGAGAAAGACGGCTAGGTACTACGACAGAAAGGTCAGACACAGGAGCTTTAAGGTGAGTGACCTAGTACTTAGAAAATTATTGTTAACAAGAAAGGACCCCACTCATGAAAAGTTAGGACCCAATTCGGAAGGCCCGTATATCATCTCGCGGGTGATCAGACCAGGGAACTATGAGTTACAGATTGAAAAAGGAAAAATCCTGCCCCACTCTTGGAATGCAAAACATCTCAAAAATTTTTTTCAATGAGTCAATTTTGTAATTTGATCATTCTCAATAAAACTGCAAGTCTTTGATTCATCTCGGTGATATTGCATAAAAAGAGCTCTATAGCTCATGATGAACTCTACAGTTCATGAAAAGAACTCTATAGCTCACGATGAACTCTTCAGTTCATGAAAAGTGTTCTATAGCTCACAATGAACTCTTCAGTTCATGAAAAGAGTTCTATAGCTCACGATGAACTCTTCAGTTCATAAAAAGAGTACTATAACTCACCATGAACTCTTCAGTTCATAAAAAGAGCCCTACAGCTCACGATGAACACTTCGATTCATTAAAAGAGCTCTATAGCTCATAATGAACTCTTTAGTTCATTAAAATAAAAAGAGCTCCATAGCTCATGATGAACTCTTCAGTTCATAAAAAGAGCTCTATAGCTCATGATAAATTCTACAATTCATGAAAAGAGCTCTATAGCTCATGATGAACTCTTAAGTTCATAAAAAGAACTCTATAGCTCACGGCTAACTCTCCCAATTCACCCAAACGGGCCCAGTAGCCCGAGAATAGAGACATATAACAAGATTCAAAATTCCGAGTTTAGAATCAACAGAAGAGTCAGTAACCATCAAATAAGAACAAAAACTCATATATCTAGCAGCAATACAACAACAAAAAGATTACAAGAGATATTCTCAATTCTTATTCGCCCTTTAGGCGTCTTCGGAGCTCAGCAACTTCCTCCTTTAGGTGGGCATTTTCTTTTTTTAGCTCATCCCTTTCTTTTTGGACTTCTGTCAGACGATTTATAAGTTTCTGCCCGGATGAGGAGAATAATATTGTGGCTAGAGAAGATCCAGATGAAGAAGAAGAGTCACTGACAGGGCCACTCTTACGTTTCCAAGAAAAAGTACCAACGATCTCATCCTCATCATATTCAGAGGGACAGAAATCAGTAGAATCTGGGTAAGAAACAAAGTCCATAG
This sequence comes from Ilex paraguariensis, assembly GCA_963454935.2. Lineage (NCBI taxonomy): Eukaryota > Viridiplantae > Streptophyta > Magnoliopsida > Aquifoliales > Aquifoliaceae > Ilex > Ilex paraguariensis. The sequence continues at coordinate 180,956 of CAUOFW020002947.1, forward strand.
CGGCACCGGCAACACTGAACAGAAATAAGTTATCCGGCGTCACCAACTCACAGTAGGGCACATGCTCAACTTCAATCATCTGATCAATTTGCATCTCTTCCAATAAATCTAATTCAGGAGGACCTACCAACCAAATTAAATACTACGATTAGGAAACCACATCAGGAGACCTGAACAAGTACAAGTTGTAGAGATACTTACCTGAATAAGAATTGTTCCTCAAGGATCTGGGAACTCTGCACTCTCTGTAGTGCAGTTCTATGGACCTCCAGGAGTCCCTAGAAACATAGAAGAATCAATGAGCCCATCCCTTAGGAGGAGAAGGAAGGTCAAACACCAGACGCCACAACTTGAAGTGCCTCCATCAGAAACAGACAAAACATGGGACCTCATCTTCTTCGAGATTGAAAAAGTAAAAGAATTCTCCTACATTGGAAAACTTGTTATCACCCTGCAAGCGCCAAAACAGGAAGAAATTGATCATGATGTCCCACCCTTTGGGAGAGAGACGAGAATAATACAAACCATAATAAGCCAAGATATAACCAACGGCGGGATGAATGGGAAGACACAACCCCATGTCCAAATCCCCCTCAAAGAAACAAGTCCCCCCTCGAGGGAGATAATTGCAGGGCTAGTCAGAAGATGGGGCTCGCAGAGCTAATTTCACGTCAAGAAAGAACTTATTCTATATCCCGTCTAAATCTAAGGATGACATTGACGAAGGAACTAAGTAACAGGTCTGCCACTCCTACTCAATTCCAAAGGAGTTTTGTTCCCTGAACAGGGGTAAGATTGGGACAGCCATTGAAGGATTCAGAGAAAGTAAAGAAGGAAAAGAAGTAGAAAAATAGTAAACCCTCAGGAATCAAGAAGAGATTCCGAAGTAGAAGAAGGGTCCAAAAAAGTTATAGCAAAATCGTAGAGACAACAAGCTTCAATGCAATCAAAGTATGCACAAAAAACCAAAGTCGGCAGACCTTTGCGTTTACATTTTTGAAAGGCAGTTGGGGAAGTGCAAAAAAAAAAGAGGAAAAAAAAGAGAGAACTCTGCTCGGGTGTCCACAGAAGGTTAACATCCATAAGAATCCAGACCCAGTAGTTTCAACATTTCCTTGATGCTCCTCATCCATCTCAAGTAGTAACAGCCCTCGATTGTCCAACAGATGTTCAGTACAATAAGCTGCAATATAATTTGGAGATTAACTACGGGTCCACAATAGAGCTCGGCAATCCTGGAAGACTCTCTGAGATCCCAAACATTCAGGTATTTATGAGCTACGTGTAGCTCGCATGGCTACATGGACCTTCCAAAGCAGCTCACTACTTTCTAGTATTCATGAGCTAAGTGTAGCTCAAATGGCTGCATGGACCTTCCAAGGCAACTCCCTACTTCTCAAACAACATCTAAGTCTCTGTTGCATCAAAGCTGTAAGGGGCATCACCCTCCACGAAGGGTTCTAGCTGACCTCAACATCAAGTTGCACACTCTCTTCGACCAAACACAAGTATAGCAATCTCCTAAAGTTAGATCTCAATTCCGTTCCTCTGGAAGGAGCTTAGGAAGCCAATGGACTTGTAGTTCCAACAAATTTGCTTTTAGAAGAACTCAGTTCCCCTCAAAGAAAAAGGGGGGTGAGGAAAGGATATAAAGTAAAAATAGCACAACTCAAAGGCAAAATTAGCAAGTATAAACATAATGCAGAGAAGAGGAGTTATGAATTAATTGTGCTATTCAAAAACAAAAAAGAGTTACATCTCAGAGTTACAAATTTTTCTCATTTTAAGAGCCCTAAGTTCCTGATGGGGGGAGTAGTTGAAGGACTCTGCAGTTCAGGAGGAGCAATCTCAGCAGCAAGAGCAGGAAGGGAGCCTGGAAGTTCAGCAAAGGAAGCAGCTGGCAAATCCTCCATTGAAGGCTCTAAGAGGGAAAGGGCTGGGAGCTCAGAAAATGGAGTTTCTGTGACCTCTAGACAAGGAAGGGGAAGAGGAATCTCAGGAGTTTCTGATGCAGGGACATTGACCTTTGTAGATGACGAGTCTAGCGTCAGAGCTTGGGAGACGAGGTCGGTAGAGAAAGGGGCAGCCTCAGAAGCAGGAGGAGGCGTGGTGTTAACCTCAGGATCGACCACCTCTATCCTCTTTTGAGCGGGGGGATCAAAAATTGAAATCTTGTCTAGGATAGAGCTCCTCAGCTCTATTTTAAAAGGCAAGCCACCCGGAAGCCCACTCAGTGGTGATGTCATCGACTAACTTGGCAATTAAACTGTCTTTCTCCCTACCTGCTAACCCCTCCATCTCAAGCTCTTCCCGAAGAGTGTCGTTTGTCTCGGCCAGGAGGTCATATTCCCTCTTCATAGTTTGGTAAGAGCTCAAAGCCTCTAAGGACTCCTGGCAGACTTTGAGCCATTCATCTATTTTCTGCCTGAGCACCCCAGAGACTTTTCTAAGCTCATCATTAGTTTTTCTAGCCTCTTCCTTATAACTCTTGCTTTCTCCCTCAATCCTCTCCCTCTCTGCTTCCAAATCCCTATTTAGCGAAGTTTGTTTCTCCATTTGCTCCTTCAAGTCCTGGATCTGAGCTTTGAGGTCACTGTTTTCAAAGGATAACTCAACAACCTTAAGCTCGTAAGCCTTGGAAGCTTGAACAGAACTCTCCATAGCTTGGATCCTTTTTAGCAGCCCGCTAATATGGATGGCCATCTATGAGCAATCCTAACCCAGGAAGAAGCTCAGATCAGAACAATCAAATAAAAAAGAAACATATACGCACATATACAGCTGAACTTATGAAAGTAGCGGCAAAGAGGGCGGTAGAAATGAAACTCCCAAGTGGCATAGTGGAAGCCCGCTGAATGTCAAACTCGGGGATGATGGAAGCAATGGCTTCAGCAGCTTGCTTCACGTTATCAATCAAAAAGTCGAGCTTGCCTCGACACTTCCCCCTTTCTCACTCTTGCAGACCTTCGAATGTTTCAGAGAAGATACCTCAGAGGTACTAGGGGGAATAGCTCCCGACAGAATATGAGAGACCACCTCCAAAGCCCTCCCAACCTCTGCTGAAGAAGGAGGAGTGAGGGGTAGATCTGGCTTAAGGCCCCCACTAGAGGGGGGCAGCCCAGTCTCTTGGGAGAGAGAGGTCTGCCCAGCCTTTAGGGAGACCAAGGTGGGTGGGGGCCCCATTGGGGTCGCTTGAGGAGAAACAAAGGTCACCTTCAACCTGGGAACTTTGGTAGCTGAACCACTCCCAGATCCGACTTCAGCCTTGTGTTTGCCTCCACTCTTGCTCTTTCTCATCAAGGATAGTTTGGCATTTCGATTTTTCGAGGTTGGCTCCATCGAAGAAGAGTCTGGAAACCCAAGGAAGAACTAACATAAAAATAGGAGGGAGGGAATTAAAAAAAAAAGAAAGGAGAGAAAGGGGGGCAAGGGTAAGGACGGAGATGCACGTTACCTGCTACCTCCTCAGCTCTGACAATGGAGAGTGGAATGGGGGCTTTTACCGTTACCTCTAGAAGGTTGAACCCTTCCCTTACTAGGAGCCAAGGCTTGATGAAATTAGAATTTTTTTTCTAGTTTACACTTCACCAACCTTAGTAGCACCTACTCGTCCTCGGCACTGAGCTGAGGTCGAACACTTAAAAAATAAAATGAGATAGGACAAGGTCAGGAGAGCTCTCCAAATCTGAGCGTGGGTAGTTTGAACAAGAACTTACCTAAGTTGTCAGGGGCAGATCAGGCTCTAGAAATAAGGAGAGTATCTGTCTTATCAGCCGGGTTGTACTCTCAATGTTCTCCTCACACGAAGAAGAAAAGTTTTCTCTAGCTCTTGTGGGAGCTCGGGAGGTCAGAAATAATCTGTTTAGCCTTTACCCGTTTGGAAACATACAAGAAACCATCAGTAGGGGTATACTTAATATTGAAAAGTTCCATTAGTAGGGAGACAGTGGGAACACCAAGCTGATGTAGCTTGAAGAAGACAAGGAGGCCCACCAGAACACCTTAGAAGTTGGGTGACAGTTGAGCTGGACAGACGTTGAAATGTTGAAGAACATTTTTGACAAAAAGGTGTAAGGGAAAACGTAGACTATTTTCAAAGGCAGAGATAAAGAAACAAACCTTCTTATGAACTTGGGAGACATATGGGCTAAACTTATCTGGGCACCAGAACTGAACTCTTGGGGGAAAATCGTAACGAGCACTGAGGACCTTCATTAGAGAGGGGTGAACCTCACTGGGGCCTGCGCGCTCAGCAGCTCTAAAGGCAGCCCCTGCGCCTTCGGCACCGCCTGAAACACCAACTCCACTTACCTTAGTCTTGTCTTTGTTAGAAATTTTGAGCGCAGGAGAGGCAGATAGGGGAGTTTCCTCGGTGTTTCCCTCAACTTTAGCAGAATCAACACCAAAAAATTTATCGATTTTCTCACCTACCTCGCCTAAATCTGAGTTATCCTCAGCAGACCTATCCTCCAAGAGGGAAACAGAGGAAAGGGTGGCTTCGGAAGAGGCAGACATAGTGGGACAAGAAACAAGGAGTCTAAAGGTGCGATAAAGAGGAGAGAAATTTGCAAAACACTCCTTAAGGGTTTGGGGAGCAACACAGCAACTCCCAATGAGGAAGACCCTAGCGGTCGAATATGGGTCCAAGAAAAGGGGAATTCGAGACAACGATCGACCTTGATTTCTAAAATAGCATAATCGAAAGGTACAAAAATGCAATAACCACCTCAAGTCTGAGGGATCCAGAACGAAGAGTCAAACAGAGGATAAAAAAACATACCTAGGAAAGGAGGAACAGAGGGCCAAAGCCAGAATCAGGGGTAGAGAACAAGTCTCCTTGAAACCTCAGATTGAATCAGGAAAAATCATTTCCTCAACGAAACCCTAATGGCACCAGCAATATCAAAAAATTGAAAGTCGGAGGAAGAAGAGAGGGAAAAAGGTACATAAAGGGAGTTCAAATGATAGAATGAACCGCTCTCCCTCAATTCGGAAGCATTTAAAGCTAACNAAGAAGAGAGGGAAAAAGGTACATAAAGGGAGTTCAAATGATAGAATGAACCGCTCCCCCTCAATTCGGAAGCATTTAAAGCTAACAGTACAGAGTGGAGAACGTGCACGAGAAACTAGACAGTGAAATGATTGCCTGAAATCGTCAAAAATCTGTTTGTGCGTAAATCGAGGTCTACATTTAGAGGTCAGGCATGTTTAAGCCTCAGCTCAGCCCCCACTCAAGCTCAATTGGAGTAAGGACTAGGGGCAATTGATAGTACCTAGAGTAATTTCAAAGCATGAGGTCAGACTAGGAGGTCAGACGAGCAGGTCTGAAAATTGAATCAGNAAAAAATTGAAAGTCGGAGGAAGAAGAGAGGGAAAAAGGTACATAAAGGGAGTTCAAATGATAGAATGAACCGCTCCCCCTCAATTCGGAAGCATTTAAAGCTAACAGTACAGAGTGGAGAACGTGCACGAGAAACTAGACAGTGAAATGATTGCCTGAAATCGTCAAAAATCTATTTGTGCGTAAATCGAGGTCTACATTTAGAGGTCAGACATGTTTAAGCCTCAGCTCAGCCCCCACTCAAGCTCAATTGGAGTAAGGGCTGGGGGCAATTGATAGTACCTAGAGTAATTTCAAAGCATGAGGTCAGACGAGCAGGTCTGAAAATTGAGTCAGGGAAGACACGAAGAGCCCAGGTTAGAGCTAGAGCTCTTCCTCCCCCCCCAGGAGCGGCAACGACGGAAGTGATAAGGAAACAACTGAATGATAACAGAAAGCTGTTAGGTGGCAAAGAGTCGTGTTCAAGGCGTAAAACCCTTGATCAGCCAAGATCTTCTCCTAAGATTAAGGAGAGTTCCCCTAATAAATAACGAGAATCTCGAAGTAGATCCCATAGAACTCGGAACAACCCTATAGATATTATGTAACTCTCCCAAAAGAAAAAAAAACCTTAGTATCATATACCCTACCCTGTAAACCTTCTGAGGGAGTAATAAAAAGAAAAGGAGCAAGAGTCTCTATTGAATAGTAGATTAGTCGAGCTCCCGAGCTAGTGAACTACTATAATTTTGTTGTGTCAATTCCCTAATTTTCCNAAGGAGCAAGAGTCTCTATTGAATAGTAGATTAGTCGAGCTCCCGAGCTAGTGAACCACTATAATTTTATTGTGTCAATTCCCTAATTTTTCATCGATTGCTTTTTCGAGCCTCGTAGCTCAGATCTTAATAGTCGGATACTGATCATTCCATCTACTCATTACCATAAATTTACATCACATTNTTGTGTCAATTCCCTAATTTTCCATCGATTGCTTTTTCGAGCCTCGTAGCTCAGATCTTAATAGTCGGATACTGATCATTCCATCTACTCATTACCATAAATTTACATCACATTGAGTTACACCATCAGTGTCGAACAAATGCCTCAACTATATTTGGTGTTAATTAAGCCCTTAAAACTTGGTATAGTCATTCTGTCTAAATTTGTCATTAATTTTGACAGAAACTTTCACGTGTAAATCATATGACCTTTGGACACATGATCTTTGAACTATAATCTAATCTCTGACTCACATGCAGGGCTGTTAAACAATTCGGGTGGCTCACAAGTGACTCAAGCTTGATTTTAGTTTGGCTTGAACTAACTCATGTTATAAAATAAATTAAATTTAAACAACTTTTTAGACTCATTTAATATTCGAGTCAAACTCGAACTATTCATGAACCCACTTGTTTTTTCTTCTTTTACATAATGTATACATATAAATTATTAAAAATCTAAAGGTTATCTTAATACAATAAGCAAAAAGAATAACGCATGTTATGCTTTGGTCTATCCATTACAAGTTTTGACTGACTCATCATCCCCCCCCTTCCTTCCATAGTTTTGGTATTCTTGAACTCTAAATTATACCGGTCTCTCTCTCTCTCTCTCCTTGCTTACCACCATGATTTTCTCTAATTCAAACCCTAGATTATTATAGATCTTTGATACGAGCTATCAGTTTATACACACACTTGCATATGTTAAGTTTGTATGCTTTTTTCTGTAATTTAGAAGTATATTTATGTTCATAATTTGTGTTAAAATTTAGATTTGTGTGTATATTTGTGAATTTTTTTGATTGAGTATTTAAAATTTATATATTTGAAATTTGTTCGAATGACTCATATTTTGCTCTAGCTTGGCTCGAATTCGGTTTGAGCAGAGTATAAACAATATTTTGAACTCGATAAACGAGTCTGAATTGAGTTTAAGCAATTCTTAAATATCATGAGACGAGCCTAAACATAATCAATCTTAAAAAAAATTGATTTAATTAGCACCCTTACTCACGTGATATACACGTGAGAATTTCGTCGACCAATTTAAACGAAAAGATCATATTGAATTAAATTACGAAGTTCAACGATTAAGGTGGCAGATGATAACTACCTTTTTATTTTTTATTTTATGGTTAAAAAAAATACGTTTGATAAATATTTATTAACGAATATATTTACAATAAAAATTTAAGTGTTACGTGCGTACAAATTTCACGATACGTGAGGGTNGATAACTACCTTTTTATTTTTTATTTTATGGTTAAAAAAAATACGTTTGATAAATACTTATTAACGAATATATTTACAATAAAAATTTAAGTGTTACGTGCGTATAAATTTCACGATACGTGAGGGTAATTTTCCTTCTTTTTTACGTTGGAAAGAGAAGAAGTAATACTGACAAAAGAAAATTCGGTATCTCTGCATAAAGGAGGGAACTTTGGTGGAGTCACTTTCTGGTCTTTACAGCTTATTATTGACTCACTACCCACCAATTGGAATCTTGGGGCTATGCATGGTTTTGGTGCAACATCCAACGGTCACTATTAGTTTCTGCATGCCACGCCCTACCATGGATGGATCATATATAGCCTTTAAATCCGACAAAAAACACTACAGTAGAATGAGCATGTGATGTGAGAGAAAAAGTGTAAAATGACTATTCTGGTCAAATAGAGATGAGTTGTCAAACAAATAGCTTTTGCTGATATGGACAAATTTAATCCATGACCTGTCCGTTTTGCCCTTGAAATAACCAATTTTCGTCTCACGATATCTATGGAAAAAAAATCCAAAAGAAAACCTATTTAAGTCTTTTTCTTCTATCCTAAAGCTATTGTGACAATGCCTCCCCCTACCAGTTCAATTGCAGCTATTAAAAGGCGTTGCCACCGTTGCCCCTCATCACCCCCCACCTCCTAATTTATAATTCAAAATATAACAATAATTCAAATCATTTAAATTTAATGATTTATATTATGATTTTAATTTTAATTTTAATTTTTAAATTACAATAACTCAATCTATTTATATTGAATTTTTTAATTACAATACAAAATGTATTTTGCACGAAAATATCGTAATAAATAAATATAAATATTATATATATATAGAGAGAGAGATAATGGAAGGGGGGAGGAAAGTGTTGATAACATGTAGATGTTGTAAAGAGATAATAGTGGAGGCCTATCTAACTTAGAAAAGATAAAAGAGAGGATTTGTATAAGTGATTAACTTCTTTGGTACTAGATCTAAGGTTGTTTCATAGTTGGATATTATGTTGTTTAAAATAGAGTTAGAAACACCAACGAGTTGTTGGTCCAGTAGATAAGAACTCGAATTTTTTCGTTTAATATTTATGTTCGAGTCTTGATAGTTATGACAATTTGTTAGAGTAAACTTATTTTTCAACGCTTAGAGCACGTAGTGAGATTTTAACTTCGACTTTCTAGATAGTTGTGTAGTGTTGAGAGACAATATTACTTGACGGACGTGTAAAGTGATCTATCTGTATATTTATTTCTTGTACAGAAAATAAAAAAAGAAATAGGGTTAAAAACATAACAAATAGGTGAGGGAATCTTTGATTTCTTTTTAAAAAAGAAGAATCGGTTCTATGAAATAATCTATTCCAATTACGATCCTCGTAGAGAAAGAATCGTAATAAATTCAAAGAAGAAGTATCTTTTACCCAGTAACAAAGAGTTTGAATTAAGATTTCCAAATGGACGGGGTGGGGTATTAGTATTTTTAAACTCCTTAGAAAGGAAGGGTGGTAATTTGATCATTTACCGATATGAGTTTAATAGATCCTATTTTTCTCTGTCTTTGATGAAAGTTAAGGGTCAATTTGATTGTAAAGTCGTATGCAACGCACAAAAGATGCATGTACGGTTGTTCAATTCTATCTTTTTTTGTTTGTTTGTTATTCTTTGCCCAAGTCAAGATTTTATTATGCATAGTATCTTATCAGCCAACCATTATACTATGTCTATATTATTCTTTCTTATAGAAAATGGGTATACATTTACCAAAACGACTTCCTCTTTGAACATTAAAGAGGGAAAGAAAAAATGAAATAAAAAAATAAAAAAAAGGTTTGGTTTTCCTTAATATTCATTCATAATTCTAATTCTGATAAAAATCCGTTAAAATAAAAAAAAAAAAAAGGGGG
>CAUOFW020002947.1:190644-273940 GCA_963454935.2 Ilex paraguariensis
GGGGGGGGGGGGGGGGGGGGGGGGGGGGGGGGGTCGGAAACATAACAAATAGGTGAGGGTAAAATTGATAATAGTTAATTTCTGTCGACCAATATGTGCAGACAATACTGATAAGGATGTCAGTGCCAATAATAGGTGCCATTTTAATTTATCCTCTGGTTTTTTTTGTGAACTCGATTACCCTACCCTAATTCAGTAATGAATTTTGTCCTTATGTTCGCAGAAACAGCCTTCCGTAGTTCATATGTCCTAACCCAATCCATTTTCTACAACATATCCTTTCCTTTAATAAGTCGGTGCTTGCCATATTTAGAAATTAAGGATACGGTTAGGACACCCAAAAGAAAACAATAAATAAATAAATTAATACGAGGGTAATCACGAGAGATGTTCGGACTAGTTTATCCGCACATCAAATAATTTTTTCTGATCTAGTCAAAAATAGGTCATCTACGTTAGAATTAGAGTCTTTATGAGAAATAAATCTCACATGATTTGACTATAAAAAATTATCAAAATTTGAATTTAAAATATCTAAATTTTTTCTTACTTAAATTTGTGCTTAAGATCAATTAAATTAAAAAAACACACAATATCAATGAGAAACTCTTATTGATTATAATTAGGTGCTACTTTTTTAGTTTCGCAACAAAAGATACTTAAATATTTTATTTTAAGTTCGAATTGAACTCGAAACTATGGTTACCAAATACCCTATTATAGGGTCTAGTCTTAAATATTCATCNAACAAAAGATACTTAAATATTTTATTTTAAGTTCGAATTGAACTCGAAACTATGGTACCAAATACCCTATTATAGGGTCTAGTCTTAAATATTCATCAATGAGTTTCAGAATTTGATCATATTCAACTTAGCTTTTAGGACTCGACAATAGTATTAATTGAAAAAAAATAACGTATCCAACTTCTAAAATTTATTATTTTAATAGATATTTATAATTTTTATTATTTATTTTACAATCAACAAATTTATTATTTTTGTAAGTATTTTTTATCACTGTTATTATAACTATTTTTATCACATTATTTTAAGTACGAAAAAAATTATTATTTTTGTGAGTGAAGTATTTTTATTTTTTTTTTCAATATCACAATAATAATAAAAAATACTTATAATAATCTATATAATAAAATGACTCACAAGTTGAATTTTAACACATTTTTCTCCTTAAAAAAATTATATCACCTATTTCTATCACAAGTTCAATTATTTTAATATTTAATTAATTTATGATTTAATATATTTTTTATTTCAAATATTATTCATACACGATAATATATATATTGAAAAACAATTGGGATTACAAATTTTAAAAAAAATTATCGATATTTTTTAAAAAATAATAGATAAACATTGATTTTAAATAATGTAATAAAAAAATAATAGAACATTTTCANTTTCAAATATTATTCATACACGATAATATATATATTGAAAAACAATTGGGATTACATATTTTAAAAAAAATAATAGATAAACATTGATTTTAAATAATGTACTAAAAAAATAATAGAAATAAAATTATTATTTAATCTAATGGGATAGATTCTATTAAGCCCTTAAATTTTATATTTTATAATACTTTTTGCATGAGTTGTCACTAATTTATAATATAAAAAAATAAAGTTATAGTAACAAAAAACATTTTCAGACAAGTCGTAGCTTTTATTACGAGTTACCTTCGTATAACCCAAGTCAAATCAAATCAAATCATACACAAGTGGTTAGGTTAGGTTTGGTTTGATTTGCTAACTCAATAGTCAAATCCTAATCACACCATTGGCAGAACTGNCAAAAAACATTTTCAGACAAGTCGTAGCTTTTATTACGAGTTACCTTCGTATAACCAAAGTCAAATCAAATCAAATCATACACAAGTGGTTAGGTTAGGTTTGGTTTGATTTGCTAACTCAATAGTGAAATCCTAACCACACCATTGGCAGAACAGGAGCTACGTAGCGTCTAGGGTGGGACCCACCTTAAAATTTTGTTTAACAAGATTATATGCATGTCTTTTTATTTTTGTCCACCCAATAATTTTTATTTCAATTGTTTTACCATTTTTATTGTATTAAGTCTTTCTACATGTATCTTAATATTTATATTTATGAATTTTTAATTTTANGCGTCTAGGGTGGGACCCACCTTAAAATTTTGTTTAACAAGATTATATGCATGTCTTTTTATTTTTGTCCACCCAATAATTTTTATTTCAATTGTTTTACTCATTTTTATTGTATTAAGTCTTTCTACATGTATCTTAATATTTATATTTATGAATTTTTAATTTAATTTTGTTAATTTAAAAATAAAAATACTTGCAATTGACCTTCAATTAATTTTTATTTTTCTGCTAGAACTAGTTTTTATTTTTGTTTGACAATTAATTGTAGTGTTTATTATGTGTCAATTAAATTTCCATAGTTTTTAAATTTTAGTTTAGTTGTTTTATTATTATAATATTTCAGTGATAATATTTGGAAAAGAAGTTTAAAGAATAAATACAATGGATGGTCATTAGATAATTGATTACTTTTTAATTACACAATAACAATAAATCTCACATTTTTATAATGATGATATTGAGTCATTTTTATATACATACATAATATATATTATTTTTTGACATTTTTAGATTGAATGGACTTTATGTATCCAATATGATATGATAAATACAAATTTATAATCTTATTATGATGATTAAGAGAAAAAAAATTAGAGTATATAATTAAAGTGTTTAGTTAGGCAGCAAAAGGAAATACAACACAATAGAAAAGTTCGCTATACAACATAAGATCCTCGAACCTACCACGATCACCATCTGTTGTCCATTTTCGTTCTTTTGCCTGCCCAGAAAGGTGGATCAATGAAAGATAGTTTACTTCTCTCTTAAATTGATGGCGATTTATGTAGTGGTCGATCTTTTTATCAAAATGTCTCCTTGGTTGAAGTGCCTCAAAACTAGTAAGGGCGCAAAAAATCAAAAAACTTGGTGAAGTATTTTTTTTTTCTGCTTTCTCTTCTCCGAAGGCTAAATAGAGACTGCATCCCTTTATTTCAGTAGCTCTTTTGCTTTTGACCACTCAAATATATTTTTTTGGCTTCATCCCTAATCACACCTAACATCATCCAAAATTAAATAGACTATGAGTTAATCAAATTATGTATACTTGTATTACTCTTCATCTTTTTGCACTCTTTTTGCTATTAAAAATGAATTAGAGGGGGATCAAATGTAGTTCATGATGTCATTATATAGTTTTTGTCAATATAATTGTAATTTGCTTATGTAAAAATAAATGAGTTATTTTGTTCATTTGTTTATTCATCACATTAAATGATTAGATCATTTGTCAATGTTAACGTAATGTAATCGTTACGCTCACTATATATTTCTCTAAATTGTCCTAGACGGATGCAAAAAGTAATACAATGAGTATGCTAATGGGATCCAAAAAGTTTATTTAATTTGTTGATTTAATGATATAATATTATTAAAACCATTAGATTAACACTAAATTTTAATATTGGATGAAATTTGCAGTCAATTTTAAGGTCATAATAAATTAGATCATCAATAAATTAAGTTAAAATAACATTGTCTCTAACTCCATCAAACTGAAAAAAATAATTTGAGAATAATATTATTGAGATTTAATTTATTGGTTTAATTTATTATATTTTTGGATTGATTGTGAATTCTTTTAAATATTAAAATTAATATTTTTAATAAAATTATATCATTAAATAATTAAATTATATTAAAATTTTAAGTCAAGGTATCATTACTTATAATTTAATTACCTTCCGTAAATGATATTTAATGTGTCGTATAATGCAACTAGCTTTTTTTTTTTTTTTTTGAACTCGTTAAGGGAAATGCAACTAGCTAGTACCACACAGGTTTGGTGGTTCTCTCTTTCTACTCGATTGCCTGTTACCCGTACGTGGAAGACTTCTAACTCTTGCTCTGTTGAGCGCTCTCTCTCGCTCTCTTCAATGTGGTCATTAGGATCGAGGTGAAAAACACAACANAGAATAGGGAAGAACAGGAAAATGAGGTGGTTAAGCTTTTTCAGTCATATTCTATTATTTGACATTATTATGTTAAATTAATTTTTTAAATCTTCATAACTTTGATAAAAAAAAAAAAAAAAAAATTCCCACAACAAAACTCTCTAGATTAATGGGTGTAATAAAAAAAAATTAGAGGTTCTGTTGATTCAAATGTTCATATTTATTTGTTTACCTTTTTATATATTTATATATTTTCGTAAGCTTAACACTACTCAAACAAAACCAAAAAAGGAAAGGTGGTGTTCTTGATTCCCAATTAAAGATAGACGTTTTTTATGGGTCTTTTTTTTTTTTAAAGCTATGTTCATTTGTTTTTGCCGGTATGCATTCTTTCCTTTTCCTGATAGATATATGTAAAAGGTTGATGAGTAGAAATTTACGATATAAAAAAAAAAAAAATTAGTATCGGTCATTTACAGGTTTTGTGAGTGTTTTTTTTATATAAAATTGAGAGTCATTTACAACGTGTGAGAGGGCCATTTGGATTATTTATAATTTTGTAGGGTCGTTTAAAATTTTTTGGATTACTTGGAATGGATCATAAAAATTTTAGAAAAACTCACAAACTAGATAATACTATTCCTCCAAAAGAACAACCAAGTCCTATTATATTTAGCTTAGTACAATTAAGTCCTATTTTTAATAATTTATTCTCAATAAGTCCTAAACTTTATTAATGTTTTGTTTTGTTCTAATTTTATTCTTTCTACGAAAACACAAATTATATTTTTGTTTAGAATTTTATATTCAATTTTATTTATTGAAATATAATTTTTATATTTTAAATTAAAATTCAAGTGAGTTATATATTTAGAATGAATTCTAGATAGTATAAAAGTCATAATATATTTATGTTTTTTTAAATTTTCTCTTAAATATAATATCACAGCTTCTAATGTTTGAAATTTTTTTTAGTATGCCTTAAAACAACAATTTTTTTATTTAATTCAAAATGTAAAAAGAGTAGTAAAAAAAAATGTAATTAGATGATCTTTATTTCATAGATTAATTTTTACATTGTTAATTTATATAATTGCATGTCTTTATTGTTGAGATATGATAGTTTAGTAAGTCAAAATTCACATATTTAAAAAATTTAAATATAAAAAAATAGGATTGCATGATTTATCATTTGTACAAGTCTTTATTGTTAATTACATGTTTTGACTGTTATACACTAATTAGAAAAAAAAAATCAATTTGCTTTGGCATATTAATAATAAATATTATTGGTAAAAATGTAATTGGTGTGTTGTTGAGAAAGATAAAATTGGAATAAAATTTTCTCGTAATGGAGTTTAGGACTGTCTACGAATAAATTATAAAAAAAAAGACTTAATTATAATAAGATTTAATGGTTCTTAAAAAAAAAATTGGAGTTATTGGTGGTTTTCCCAAAATTTTAGGAATGACAACATGTAATCCAAAAACATTATAACCCTCAAAATTTATAATTTAGACCATAAAAATTGTAATGTGAATCTAAAAATATAAATTATTTTTGTTGTAAATAAATTTAAAAATTTATATTTTAACCCACAATTTAAAAATTTTGATAGTAGCGTAGTCTTCTACGTGGTTTGAAAGACAAGTTACAGTGGCTCCAAAATTTTGTACTAGGACCAAGATAGGACTCACTGAAATAAAGTTATCCTCCAAATATGTGTGATTATGACCCTATGGGATGTGCTTGTTTGGTATTAGTATTAATTTATATGCACAAGTGTTATTTGTCATGTTATTATGGTGAACCGCATATGAAATTATGTTTGATAGTAGTTGACCGAGGTATAGGGAGAGTGTCGGCTGTGTCTTTGGGGTTATACTCCCATTCTTTTTTAGTCACGAAAAAGAAAAGGTTTTTTCAATCCTTATGGGAGTTCAGGAGGTCAGTTATAAGAAGTTGGGTCTTCACCCATTTAGGAATGTACAAGAAATCATCATAAGGGGTGTATTTAACATTGAAAAATTTCATGAGCAAAGGTACACCGGGGATACGAAGTTTATTTTTGTTGAAGAAAACAAGAAGACCCACCAGAATATCCAAAAGTTGGGAAAAAGTTGAGTATGACATATGTTGAAGTGTTGAACACTTTTAAGAAAGAGGTGCATAAGAAAATGAAGACCGTTTTCGAAAGAAGTTACAAAGAAACAAACTTTCTGAGGAATTTGGGAATCATGTCGAATATCCACAGAAGGGCACCAATATTGCATACCGTGGGAAAATCCAAATCGAGCTAAAAGGACGCTCATAAAAGGAGTGACCTCACTAAAATAAACGAGGTTTGAAGCTTTAAGGGTCATTTCTGGCTCCTTGACACCAAATGTCCAGAGGTCACTCCCCTTGGATTTCCTTTTTCAATATCTCTTAGATCTTGGAACAAAGGAAGACGGTGGAATAGAAACATCGGCCTCTTTCATAACATCAATAGAGTCAACACCGAAAAAGTTGTCTAGATCTTCACCTACATCTTAAATCGTCATTCTCCAGCTCAGGGGATCTATCACCCATGGCAAGAAAAACAGATGAAGTCGTAGCATCTGAGGAGGCATACATGGTAAGGTTAGAGAAAGGGGGATGAAAAGAGGTATAAGGAAAATGAACGTTATCAAAGCAATCATCGAGGGCTGAAGGGTCAAGACACCAATGACTGAAAAGAAAGATCCTAGTAGTATAATAATGATTTAAGAAGAGAGAAAGAAAGGACAATGAACGATTTCAATTTTTAAAATAAGAGAAGTGAAAAGTCTAAAAATTAAACAACCACATTGAATTTGTTGGATTCAAAACAAAAAGAAGAACAGGGTAAATAGTGTACCTATTCAAAAACGAGCAACAACCAAACACCCAGGACATATCGAGGAACGAACTAGGTTAGCCTCACAGAATCATCAAATCGAATTCGGGAATCACCAGTAAAGCCTTAGATCTCCAACAAATTTATGAAGATGAAATTGCAAAGAAAGAAAAGAAGGAAAGCCTGAAGACAGAATGTGAAGAGGGTACGAGAAAATATAAAACAGTGTTTTTGTCTGCAACAACATTTAAAGCCAAACATACGTGGACTCTTGAAATATGAGACGTATGCGAGAAACGAGAAAAGAATGATTAAACATTTGTCATAACCATCAGAATGAAGTCCCACCTTGCACGAAGCGAGCTTTGATCCCAAGCAACCTTACTCATGACATAATACCTGCACAAACCAAGTTGATTGACCAGGGATTGGGGGCAATTGATGGTACCACAAAAATATTTAAAGATGAATTCGGTAATCCAAGTCATGTTACTCAGGTTGTGAGCTTAGTTTATTCATATTACTTATAGATCTTGACTTTAGACCTCAATTTTCTGAATCCATATCTTGAGGAAGATTGTGTAAAAGACAGTTGGGTCCCATTGAGTCTTCTTTTTTTGTAGCATCAATCACTTAGTATGCACAAGTCTTGTAGCACAATAAGGGGTGATCGTTACAAGGGAGGAGTGATGATCAAGACCAAGAGTAACTATAAAAAGGAGGCTAAACTCTCGAAAATAACAAGAAGCCATTGTAACCTCCCAAAAATACTTTGTAAATTTCACACAGTGATTAATATATGTTCGGAGTAAAAGATTTTTTTGAGAGTAGATTAATCAAGTTCCCGAGTTACTAAACTATTATAAACACTCTGCGTTACCATTCATTTATTTTCAAATCTTATTCCCTAGAGTTTTGGAGTTGAGATGGAAATATATCTACCTCTTCAGTACACTTTAAATTCATTTTACTATTTAACCGTGTTGAGAATATCATCAAATTCTAACATCGAAACGTGTGTCTCTAAACATTCTTCATTAGGCTCTACTGGACGTACACTTTCCTGCTCGGAAACACTTTCCACCGTGTAGATCGTTGTTGATTCCTGCCACGTACTTTTGATATAGAAGTTTTGACTCATTTATTATTCATTGTAAAAAAATAAAATAAATTTTTTAATGAGTTATATATTTTTATTGATAACGAGTGAAACAATGATACGTGTTTTTTTAATCATAGTTGACCTGAGGAGGATAGGATTTTGTTACTTGAACAACGATGATCGTTGTTAGATTTTAAGGCTGTGAATTTAAAAATCGTTTTCTCCCTTTCTGTGATAGTGTCTAATCGAAAAAAACAAAAAACAAATAGTCTAATAGTATAATTTAGACACTGCCTTTTTCAATCCATAACCCATGGCTCTGAAGATGTGAAATTGCATTTCATGCCACCTAATGAATGGGATTATGATCCACTTTCATATATATTTATTTTTTTATTACGTTTTAAAAGGAGATTCGCTTATATATAATGAGTTTCGTTTGAATTTATATAATAGGTGATTTAACAAGAAAAGAAGTACATCAAATGTGTATTAAAGTTGATTTCACTCCTAATAAATGCAACTTTTGGAGAATTCTTGCCTAATGTGTTGTGATAAAATCAATTGAGTTTGTCTCATGTATAAATTATATTTATAGTATTTAAATAATATTTAATTGGGTTCATGTCAATTGAATTATTTGACGGGTCTCAAATTTCCATTTGATTGCTATCTGAGGAACATATAAACTGCAAGTAGGCAATTGTAAAATTGAATTACATTAAAATTAATTATCATATAGTTTGTTTCATTAAGCAACAATTCCATTGTCGTCCAGCGGTTAGGATATCTGGCTTTCACCCAGGAGACCCGGGTTCGATTCCCGGCAATGGAATTTTGAACATGCTGTTTTGCTTGCCAGTCTCGTAGGCTTGGCTGACCACCCACCCTGCGTTTTTTGGGCTTCTGAATTAGGGGTTCTAACATATAATTTTTAAAAATATTGTTTTCTTACTTTATTATTTTCATTGATAAACGATGGTTACAGACCACTCTCTCCCAATCAATTTCGGTATGATACCCACGATTTTTTTTTTAATGAGCCATATGGCCTTGGAGTAAAAGATTGGGTAAAAATTATAGTGTTTGGTCGAGAAGAAATTCAAAAATTTGTAGATTTTTAATCCTAATGTTTTGTCTACTCAGCTAAAATATAAGGAAAAGGGGTGGGGGGTGTGGTGCTGATGGGGGAAAAGGGAGTTGTATAGGAGAGAGAGAGAGTATATACAGATTATATTGTTCCATGATTACCAGAAAGAGTCCAGTGCATACATGAATTCAGAAGCCAGCAACATGAAAGGAAGAAAACCATATCACCATCTCCTCAGTTAACTCTTCCCTTTTCTGAGTAATAATCTCTTCCTCCATCGAAAACCGACACACCGGACATGTCTTACGACATACACTAAACCACCCATCTATACAGACCTTATGAAACTCATGCAGGCATGGAAGAATACTTCTATCCTGTCCCACCTTCAATCTAGACAAACACACACAACATACCTCATGCTCACTCTGACCAACACCCTCATCAACGTCGACTCTTTGTTCTTCGGGTGAGTTTCTGATCAGTCCCTCCTCGACTTTATTCGAAGATTTGATCCTAATCACCTTAGAAGATGCTGATCCTTTGATTCTTTGCGGTAATCTCAGATCATTGAAACAGCATATGGAGGAGAAGAAGTGTTTTATGACCATTGTTTTAGCAGAGAGAAGTGATCATTTCTGTTAGATCCCTAGCAGTATATAAGAGAGAGAGAGAGAGAGATCAATAGAACTGTGAGCAAGTAATGGGTCGCTTTGTTGTTCAGTTGTTTTGCGTGGTTTGAAAGGGTGGTTGGAAGGGAGGAGACGATTTTGAGAGTTCAACACAAAAGCTGTTGCACCTAAAAAGTGTTACTCTCCACCATCATTTCATATTCAACAGGAGAAATGGAGAAGTTGAAGACGTAAACTTCGAGCTTATCCCTTAACTTACACTTGCATTTTTACACCTCCACAATAACTGCCGCCTACTGGCATACACCACCTGCATCTCGTCGGAATTTACATTCTGTTACAGGTTCGACTAACAGAAATTGTAGTTCATCACGTGGCATAAAAGTGCACGAATTTTTGTCAGACTTCCTAGTGGTAGTAATCTCGTATTTGGAACGGCTGCGTGCAAACTAAGGTCGAGTTATCGTTACCTACCAGATATTCAAACATTGTGCAAACTTGGCATACCTACTCCAGTCATGGACAAGGCTCAAAATACCGGCCCCACTGCAACTTATTGTGAACTCTTTAAACAAACAATCATGGGGTAACAACCCCAGGACTTCAATGCTTTAAGGACATCATTTTCAGCACATTAGGCCTTCCAATTTCATTGACAAAATAGTAGCAAAATTGTTGAATTTATCACCAAAATCCTTTTTGTCCCCGAAACCCCCACCCACCCACACACACACAATGAATCCAACATAACATCCTTTAATAGCAGGAGTTTTTACCATCCACTTAAATAGAGCTCCTTGTTGCTCCATGTTTGAAATCTATAAACGTATATCTGATGCAGAAACCTCCTATCTGCAAAGGATGTTAAAAGAGATAAGTAATAGACAACGTTATTGTACTTTTTAGTTTATTCCCAGACCATCCACATCATATAACCAAAGGAATACAAACAAAAAAAAAAAGCAAGGGACAGAGGCTTTTGTGCTCCTTCACACAAGCCAACTGTGTTCCATTCAATTCTTTCAAAGCCAAGAGTTTTGAGTGTTTGCCACACAACATGAAGCACTAAGAAGGTAGAAAACCGGTTTTCTCCTAGAAGCTAAGCAACATAGTCGTAGAAGAGAGAAACAAGAATATTCACCATATGTACAGGATTAAATCTTCACACAGTTGGCACAAGGCAAAAACGAATTCCACAAGAAAGCTCAGCAGAGCCGGTGAGCTAAGATCATTTTATCAGCAAAGCAAGCACCATATGGGAAATAGCAACTGCTAGAAGAAACTCTGCCTCGGGAGTTGATTGCTATAGAACACTTTCCATAACAATACAAACACAATTACAACTGATTGTCCAAAAAAATTCATATATGAAAACACATGAAAGAGCATGGCCTTCACTTTATTTATGACAAGCACACATTGCATTAAGTGGTAAAAGGACTCTTATAAGCCTTCGCAGAAAGAGTTGATGAGTGCATACAAAATTACAGTGCACAAAAAGGATTTCAGCAGAACAGTGTCCACATGGAACAAAGATGTACATCTAACATAAACCACATATAGAATATTTTCTTTGTATGTAGATCATCTCACATCCAAAAATTCGGCTTAGGATCTACCTCCTTCACGTTCCTCATAGTCTCAGGAGCTGCCTTCTTGACGTTGTTTACTCATACTAGGTGAATCAACAGCACCATCAGATTTTGACGTGTCATCAGTTTCAGTTCCAATTATCTTGCCATCATGTGGTACAAGGCAAGGAATACCATCCACTATCTATAACCAAAGAAAAAAAAAGAAAGAATGCACAATATTACCTACACAGCATAAAATCAGAATTAATTGCAGTTTCAGCTCCCAGAATAACCAAAATGTAAAGCTTTCCCCTCCTACAATCAACTTACACCTCATTGCTTTAAAATCCGAGTCTCCCTGCCATTTTCTTTCTTCTCTTCCACTTTGGTCAATATGAGTTCACCTAGTACTAGCCACTTTATTGGGGAATTTCTCATCTTAGTAGGAGCTTTCCAAAATTGTATGAGACAGAATATTGGACAACTAGGAAACAACATAGTGATAAAATGAGTGTGGTGAAAATGAGAATGTTAGGTGGATGTGTGGAAAAACTAAAAATAATAGAATATGAAATGACTGTATTAAAAAAATGGTAGGAGTAGTTCTAATTGAAAATAAGTTAAGAAAAAATAGACTAAGATGGTTTAGTCATGTGCAATGGAGGCCGATAGAGGCACCGGTTAGAAAAAGTGATAAAATTTCTCTTAATGGTACTAGGAGTAGGGATAGATCTAAATTAACATTGAACAAAATAATAAGAAAAGACATAAAAATATTTTACTTAAATGAGCATATAATGTATGACCAAAATGAATAGCAAAAACGGACTCATATAGTCGATGCCAAATAATTGGGACATAAGGCTTAATTTGGCTAGTTGGTTGGTTAGTAGGAGCNTGAACAAAATAATAAGAAAAGACATAAAAATATTTTACTTAAATGAGCATATAATGTATGACTAAAATGAATAGCAAAGACGGACTCATATAGTCGATGCCAAATAATTGGGACATAAGGCTTAATTTGGCTAGTTGGTTGGTTAGTAGGATCTTTCCAAAGAAATAGTGCGAGCTAGAGATGACCCTCTTTGAAGATCTAGCCTCTCATGGACCACAGTGTTGAACTCATTCTAATCATTGAGCTTATTGGAATCTTTGAATTTGACCAGGCGAGGGAGGTTTTGAAGATTTTATGGAGAATTTTCCAATTTACGGCCATCGNGACCCTCTTTGAAGATCTAGCCTCTCATGGACCACAGTGTTGAACTCATTCTAATCATTGAGCTTATTGGAATCTTTGAATTCGACCAGGCGAGGGAGGTTTTGAAGATTTTATGGAGAATTTCCCAATTTACGGCCATTGACTTATTAAGAAACATGATACTAAATCTCAAATGATGAAAATTTTAGCTCAACCCAAATGTTAAACCCCTTTATTAGACCATCTTCAATGGAAATTCAAATCCTTACTTAAATTTGAGGGGAAAAAAAAAAGATAAAAAACTTGATTTAGTATAAACCTCTTCATTGGAGGAACTCAAATTTAAAAAAATAGAAACTTATATTTAAATTTAAATGAAGACAAACTTAAATTTAAAAGAGTAAAATATGACCGTTGGATTTTTAAAGAAAGGTTGAGTATGAATTTGAGCCTCCCTTGATTTGAATAAAAAAATGAATTTTTCCTTGATTTGATGCGATTATGGATCCAACAATGGAGAAGGTTTTTAGAAGTTTTTTTATTCAAATTTAAATTTAAGTTTAAAAAAAGGTAAGCATCAGAGATGCTTAGTAATTACCATGACTAAAAGAATAATGCTGAGCTATAATACTTTTGCCTGAAATAGAATTAAGCCAATTTGAAAAATAGCAGCGGACAAGAACAATAACAAGAACTCACAGGAAAAGAAACGCCGATTGCGTCACTGATCAGAGAATTTGATTCTTCACATACCCTGAAAAATCAACAAACATGGCAGATAATCTTTGAGTTTGATGAAAATGGGAATTACAAAAAAAAGAAAAAAACAAAAGAAAGAAAGAAAAAGAAAAATAAGGATTTGTGGTACGAGAATAAGTGTATAGATATTTACCTCAAGGGTTGTTTGGAGAGAGGGCAGACCAGAATTTCGGAGAGGGTCTTACTGATCCTAACCCCTCCGTCTTTGAGAAGCACTCTACTAAATCTCACCATTTCATCTGTCACCTCAATTCTCAATTTTAGGGTTCTTCTACATCTATATTTTTGTGGGTTTATATGTGCTTTGTGTGAGCGTTTATGTATTCCATAACGGTGTCGTTTTATGCTCTTTAAACCCGAAACGCAAATTCCGGGTCAGGGTATTATTCATGACAACTCCATCCGGGTCTCTGACTGTGTCTCTGTGAGAGAGAGCGAGAGAGAGGGGGGGAGGCATGAACATTGATGGCGGAAAAATTACGGAATTCAAAACTCCATTATCGAAACCCAGTCGCAAATGAATGGCAAGAATCCCCATTAGAGACTTCCTTCTTTACAGATCCCACTTTCTCTCTCATCCCATCGCTGTAATTCCCTCAAAACTGAATTTTTCTACTTCTTCAACCTCATTGTCCTCCAGTTCTTTTGATTTCACATCTGATCAAAGCCTCTCACTGTACAATCAATATTTAAATCTCCTCAAAACATGTCAAAACACTGCCCACCTTTTCCGAATCCAAGCCCATTTGATCGCTTCTGGTCTCTTCCACAAATTATCGTTTTCCAGCAGAGTTTTGAAACTTAGCTCAGATTTATGTGACATTGATTACACTCTTTTGGTTTTTAGATGTATTAATTCTCCGGATACTTTTTGCATTAATACTGTTATCAAGTCCTATGCTTGTAGTTCTGTACCACACAATGCTCTAATGTTCTATTTTGAAATGCTTAGAAACGGGTTTTCACCAAATAACTTTACTTTTCCACCCCTTGTTAGTTCTTGTGCTAAAACGGGCTGTTTGGAAGCGGCGCAAAAATGTCATGGGCAAATTGTAAAGTATGGGACTGATAATGTCATGCCAGTGCAGAACTCTTTGATTCATTTGTATGCTTGTTGTGGGCTTATGGGTGTTGCTAAGCAGGTATTTGCTGAAATGCCCATGAGGGACTTAGTGTCTTGGAATTCAATGATGGATGGGCTTGCAAGATATGGTGAATTGCGTGCTGCTCATCAATTGTTTGATACAATGCCCCAAAAGAATGTGATTTCTTGGAATATCATGATAACAGGGTATTTGAATGGTGGGAATCCCGGGTGTGGGTTGAAATTGTTTAGAAAAATGACGGACATGGGGTTGAGAGGCAATGATACAACTACGGTCAGTGTGCTAACGGCATGTGGTAGGTCTGCGAGATTGAAAGAAGGAAGGTCGGTTCACGGGTTTCTTATTAGAACAGTTTTGAAGTTGAGTTTGATTATTGATACGGCTTTGATAGATATGTATGGTAGATGTGGAAGAGCGGATGTTGCTCAAATAGTTTTTGATAGGATGTCGATCAGGAATTTGGTTTGTTGGAATGCAATGATTTTGGGACATTGCATACATGGGAAGCCAGAAGATGGGCTTAACTTGTATGCTGAGATGGTTGGTATAACTTGTTCAGAAAATGGAGAAGTTAATTTTGATAAGATCTTAGAGTCAGATGAAGGGCAAGGTGTTCTCCCCGATGAAATCACCTTTGTTGGAGTTTTATGTGCTTGTGCCCGTGAAGGGCATTTGACGGAAGGTAGAAACCACTTTAGGCAAATGATTGATATGTTTGGTGTAAAGCCAAATTTTGCACATTATTGGTGCATGGCTAATCTCTTTGCCGGTGTTGGTCTATTGCAAGATGCAGTCGAATTATTAAGAAACATGCAAGTTGATGATGACACATCATCAGAACCTTCATTGTGGGGTGGATTGCTTGGATCATGTCGTTTTCAAGGGGATGTGATTCTGGGCGAACGGATTGCAAAAGATTTACTTGAACAAGATTCTGGAAATTTCTCGTATTATGCATTGCTGTTGAATGTTTATGCAGTGGCAGGTCGATGGGAGGATGTTGCTAGAGTGAAGGAGATGATGAAGGAGAGAGGGTTGAGAAGAACACCGGGTTGTAGTCTTATGGACTTGAAAGAAATTGTTCACAACTTCAAAATGGGAGATAAATGGCAAAAGTGTGCACAGGAGGTGAACATGAGAATTTGTGAATTGGCTCAATGAGAAAGCTTATTGGCCACTGATACAAAAAGCGGCAGATGGGTGAGAGACGAGCTCAATATTTAGTGATACATCATAAGAGAAGTGGAACTTAGCTTACGCGTTCCTCCCTTTGCTGGCTGGCGTCATGCCTTGATCTCCAACGAAGTAGAATCCATGCCAGCTATCCCAGATTTTTGGTCTGGAATGTGACTGATGAGGACGGTGTAAGTTATAATGATTAATGGGAAGGCTGGTTTGGCCTGAGATGTGATCAAAGACATCTCAATCTCATTCTATAAATGTGGTCAGATGTGATCAAAGACAGAAGTGTATTTTATCACAATCTCATTCCAAAATTACCCCTATATCACAGTAGGCTAATTTATTTTTATTTTTATTTTCAGAATTGGTGGATGGACTCGGGGGAAAGGTACAGAATAGCAATAAAAATGTTGATCCTTGATGTATAAGCTCTCTATCTCGGGTTTACACTAGTTGCGTGATGCAAGACGTGGATAAGCTTTCGCCCACTAATGCGTGCTGCCTATCTCTGCTGGCCTTAGCCGTATTCAAGAGGCATGAAAACAATGCCAAAAGAATAATCTCTCTCTGTTAAAACCATACACAATACAACAAATACACAACACTCAAAAAGTAGGTGCAAGGCACCATAAGGTTATGGTGGTGAACCAGGTTAGGAAATGAGACTTGGAATAGACGAAGATAAAGTCATACAGTATTTAATACAGACTACAAAAATTAAGGATGGATGGCAGTGGACCGGGAAACGGGTATTTGTCTAAACTCGTTTTATTTGGACTAGAGATGGATTATATGTAATAAACGGTGAACATATATAAGAATACCTGTATAAACCCATACGGGGATGGTGGCGGGAATGAATTAATATTCATCCATGTCCCGCCTCTGCCTCGTTATATATATATATATATATATATAAAATAAAACACATAGCAACTTGAATTTTTATTTCAAACATTATTCATATACAATAATGTAAATATACTAAAAAAATTTAATATAGTGGAATCGATTTTTTGAACGCTCGAATTNATATATATATATATATATAGCAACTTGAATTTTTATTTCAAACATTATTCATAAACAATAATGTAAATATACTAAAAAAATTTAATATAGTAGAATCGATTTTTTGGACACTCGAATTTTATATTTCATCGTGCCTTCAGGCACGAGTTATATATATATATATACTAACAATGCACGATGTGCATTGCACATAAATAAATTTAAATAATATTTTTTAAAAAACATGTAACTNATATATATATATATATATATATATACTAACAATGCAACACGATGTGCATTGCACATAAATAAATTTAAATAATATTTTTTTAAAAAAATGTAAATTATACGTGTAATTAAATTTAATATTTATTTTTTTAATTATTTCTAAATTTAATTATTAATCTATTCTATAAAACTTTGAGTCCCTAATTTGTCAGTAATTTAAGTATCTCTCTATCTTTTTTAGGCATTTGCACACTAATTATATTATAGAATTATTAATTTTTATTTTTTAAAATAGATTGAACAGATGGCTTAAAATATTATATTATTACAAACCAAAAAAAAATAATATAATATATATTTGACCACGAAATTCAATCTGTTAGCTACATTTGTATAATAATTTAACATATATATACTATTTTACTACTTCATATAGATAAAAAAAAATTATATATAATTGTATTACTAATAAATGAGTTCAAAAAAATTTAAAAATCCTTATAAAAAAATCTAAAAATTGAATTTATTATAATAATTAGGNTGTATAATAATTTAACATATATATACTATTTTACTACTTCATATAGATAAAAAAAATTATATATAATTGTATTACTAATAAATAAGTTCAAAAAAATTTAAAAATCCTTATAAAAAAATCTAAAAATTGAATTTATTATAATAATTAGGATTAAAATCAAAAATTCAAATTTTTCACAAATGTTGATATTTACAAGTAATATTATTATAAATAGTACAGATAATACATATATATAATATCATAATAACACAAACTCTG
This sequence comes from Ilex paraguariensis, assembly GCA_963454935.2. Taxonomy (NCBI): domain Eukaryota; kingdom Viridiplantae; phylum Streptophyta; class Magnoliopsida; order Aquifoliales; family Aquifoliaceae; genus Ilex; species Ilex paraguariensis. The sequence goes on from CAUOFW020002947.1 coordinate 208,230, forward strand.
TCCACGCTCCCACCCATTTACTAATAGCAATATATAATATCACAAATCTCACCATTTCTTTTTTTTTGTTCCACTNAATGTTGATATTTACAAGTAATATTATTATAAATAGTACAGATAATACATATATATAATATCATAAAAACACAAACTCTGTCCACGCTCCCACCCATTTACTAATAGCAATATATAATATCACAAATCTCACCCTTTCTTTTTTTTGTTCCATTTTTTATATAATGAAATTTCACATTTCTTGTAGAACCATTTATAAGGTTTTATAATTTTTTTTCAATTTTTTTCTTAAAATCATAGAAATTAATTGTTATTAATGAGAAAAAGGATAGGAACAAAGACAGGAATAGAGATCAAAATTTACCCACAAGAATGGAGATTAAAATTTCCACCGAATATTTTTGAAATGGGTACGGGGGTGGACTACTCCCCCGCCCCGGCCACTGCCATCCCTAACAAAAACTATCATAATATCTACACTCTTAAACCACATTTAGAATTCCTGACTTTGCAAATTTTGTTTCAGCCATTTCTATCGATTTTTCACTCAAATACCCATTGGTTCTCCCTACGAATCTCTTCCTCTTCTTCTGGGGTGAAATCATTCTCGATGTTAAAAGTATTGCGTATCTCATCAGCGGTTTTTCCTTTGATCATGTCTGCAACTGTCTGGCATGTCAGGTCAAGAAGGCTCTCGATGTCCAGATAATTTGCAGCCTGAAGAGGGCAACAGAACTGAATTAGAATAAAAATTTTAGATGTGGATTCATTATAGAACCAACCACGAAACAGTAATTGCAAGCAATTCAAAGGAAAATCATTAAGGATGCCATTGAATATGAAACAGGTAAGTAATAAGCTTTTGGCGTTTGCAGGCAGTAGTTGAGAGTTGAGACCAACTAAATAAACTAGGAGCCAGATTTCACGACCAACCAAAAAAGCAGAACTACTAGACCAGGAGCATCAGCATTGAAAGAGACTGATGTTCACTAAAACAGTTAATAGCCATAAGTAATTAACACTAAAAAACACAAGTAAAAAATTGAATCTCCGTAGCAAAAGGTGTGTGGTGAGGTCTTCGCCTTATTTATACCATGTATTGATGAAAGACGAGCTCAACACATATCGCTACAGTTTTCGAAATGGAGCATACTGGGAGGCTTGTGATGCAACAGGAACAAAATAAGAACAGACACTATGCAGATTAACTTCACATATCATGACAAATAACTTGATCAAAACCAGCAAGGGTATTTTTGATAAGGGACAATCGTACTCCATCCAAAGCAACCTACTAAATGACAATAAAAACTACCACTACTTATACCTACACAAGGGCAGAGAGCCAAAAACATTGTTCTGCGTGAGCACTCTAATTACATACTCTTGAATTTTTTTCTTCTAATCAATAAAAATTAAATAATACATGTATATTTATTATATCATATTTGACACATGAATCTATTCAACATAAAAAGGCCAAAAAAATGATGTGTTGTGCATATGGCAAACAAAAAAAAAAGTTTAATTACCACCATTGTAAAAAGTGAGATTAATTGTCGTTTGGTATTTAAAAAGCTATCAGTCATCCATTGATCGCCATTAAAAAAAGTTTAATTACAATTTGAATTTTTCACAATCTCACAATTTTTAAAATTCATTCAATAAACAATATTCCAAACATTATCATTTTTAGATATTGGAATAGCAAAGCCTATAAACTAAAATTTAAGAACAAAATATAGTAACAAATTGGGCAATCGATTGAGACAAATAAACAATACAATCACTAATCGAATGTTAGAGGCAACTTAATAAAGCTTTAAACACAATAAAAAAACTAAACAATTGAAGTAGGAAAATAATAGAGTGGACGTAAGTAAAATATATTTGTATGATACTTAGAGTATATCAATATATACATTTATATAATTTTTTTTTAAAAAAAGAACTGAGGGTGGGCCATGAACACCCTTGCCCCTGTGCAGCTCCGCCTGTGTACCTACATACTCTTTCTTAACATATTAGTGTCTCTTAATTTTTTTGATTAGCACCCTTTTAGCATCAACTATTACTAATAGAGTAGTACTAAGATAATGGAGTCACAAAAACAACACTCAAATAGAGTCATAGAGCTGAGGGGCCATGAAAAACAAATTACAATTAGATACAAAGTCTAGAAGTGACTCAATCGACACCACCACCCCAATAAACTTAACAAACCCAATGATCAAGTTAATAATGTCAGTCAGAAATTGAAATTAAAAATTGTGACGCAAACAAACAGCAAAGCATGACTAAATGTATTCAGACTGTGCACAAGGAAGATTAATTTGAGGCCTACAGATCTATCTATCCTAAGGCGGTTACTGAGAAAATAAAACCATGAGGTCCGTCATTCCTTAAGAAAACATAAACGTCAGCATCCAACCACTGCCAATTTTACCATTTCAATGCAATGTAACGACCTGAAGCAAACTTGCAAAGCATGATACCAAAAATCACATTCATACAATGGAAATAATCTCACCCACCAGTACCTAAACCATTATATTCCATGTGGCTCATAGGTTTAGTGGGGGAGAGAAAAAGTAAATGCCAACAAAAGATTTTAAGAAGGAAAAAAATAGAGGGAGAAATTCTTTTGAGAAGGAAACAATTCAAGGGAAAATTAGAGAATTTCTTTAATTTCACATTTTTCACCATTTCTGAGCCTTGAAAAAAAACAGTAACAAAATGGATCCAAGTCTTTAGACCAAACAAATAAGTCCACACAAAAGCTTCACAACAGAGAGAACATCAAAATTCATCATTACCAGATTAGCACACATAGTTAATGTCTTAATGATCACTTTTAAAAATAAAACTAGAGTCCAAAAATCCCGTTATTACAACCATTAACAGTTTCATTTTAGCTGATCTCAGTACTTAAAAAGACTACATAGATCAACACAACCCTCTCGGCACATAGAGCATGGCCCAGCAATAAAACACAGGCCTCATATAACCGCCGGAAAACGTGAAAAAGTAATCATAACCTATTAGATTAGCAGCAAATAGGCATAATAAAAAACAAACAAGCCAGACATGACAAAAGCTTAGTCTCGCTAAATAAATCACCTAGAATCAATAATGACAACAAATTAGCGGAGTAATGGGGTACTCTGTTATGTGCTTAATTTAGTACAGGTAGTTATCTAGTGAGTCGGTTAGTCTTGTGATGTTAGTGGATAGTTTTCTAAGTGGTTCTCTAGGTAGTGAGGTAATGGGGTGTCTTGGTTATCTATATAGTTATTTTCATTATGTTTTTAAAGCCCTCATTCTTAATGAAATTCGTATGTTGGATATTGCAGTGTTACTTACGGTGTAAAGGGAACCGGTCACCTAAGGCCTAGGCGAGAGGCGAAGCGAATGCTTCATCAAAGTGAAGCGAACAGTTTAAAAACAAGCAAATATGTTAGTTTAATTATTTCTAAATATTCAAGTTCTAACTTCACAAGTATTAAATATTCAAATGCAACAAAAACCATAAACAATAAAATTCAAACAAACACATCACAAAAAGTGCTTAACACAAAAGAAGCAGAACAAAGCAGAAGCAAATGAGCATAACTGCATAACACACAGCAGAACAAAAAAGAAGCAAATGAGCATAAGTGCATAACGCTACAGATGCAGAACACTGCAGAAGCAAAAGAGCATAACTGNTTAAGAACAAAATATAGTAACAAATTGGGCAATCGATTGAGACAAATAAACAATACGATCACTAATCGAATGTTAGAGGCAACTTAATAAAGCTTTAAACACAATAAAAAAAACTAAACAATTGAAGTAGGAAAATAATAGAGTGGACGTAAGTAAAATACATTTGTATGATACTTAGAGTATATCAATATATACATTTATATAATTTTTTTTAAAAAAAAGAACTGAGGGTGGGCCATGACCATCNTGCATAAGTGCATAACACATCAGAACAAATCAGAAAACCAGTAGAAGCAGAACATAGCAAAAGTAAATGAGCATAATTATATAACCAGCAGAGGCAGAAAACCATCACANTGCATAAGTGCATAACACATCAGAACAAATCAGAAAACCAGTAGAAGCAGAACATAACAAAAGTAAATGAGCATAATTATATAACACAGCAGAAGCAGAAAACCATCACAGTACAGAAAAAAAAAAAGAAAAANTCAGAACAAATCAGAAAACCAGTAGAAGCAGAACATAGCAAAAGTAAATGAGCATAATTATATAACCAGCAGAGGCAGAAAACCATCACAGTACAGAAAAAAAAAAACAGAAACAGGATTCCACAAAATTTGAAGAAGAAGAAGTAGAAGAGGAGAAGAATCAGAAAATCAGAAACACAACAAANAAGAAACAGGATTCCACAAAATTTGAAGAAGAAGAAGAAGAAGAGGAGAAGAATCAGAAAATCAGAAACACAACAAAAAAAACAGAAACAGAACTCCAGAAAATCAGAAGGAGAAGAGGGGAAGAAGTAGAAGAGGAAGAGGTTCCAGCAGAAGCAGCATCACAGCAACAGAGTTCCAAAAAATCAGAAGAAGAAGAAGGGAAGAAGTATAAGANTGGCGCCAACATATTCGTGGCGGTAACAATTGCGGGATAAATGACATTTTGCTCCCGGAAAATTTTATATATTTTTTAGTGTTAATTGTACCGGAGGTCTCCAAAATATAAAATTTATATCATTTTAGTCATTAATATTTTAATTGTATCANGAGAAGAAGAAGGGGAGAAGTATCAAAAAATCAGAAACAGATTTCCAGAAAGTCAAAAGAAGAGAAGAGGACATACCTTTGGCATCTGACTGTGAGCTTCCCAGTCTGATGCAGGGCCAGGAGCAGTCTACTGCAGTGAAGCACTCACTTCTTCGCTTTCTTTTATTCTTTGATTCTTCGCTGCTTCTCGCTTTTCCCTTGCTTCTCCTACGGTTGCTTTGCCTGCCTCTTCTAGGCGACATGGGGTCGCTTCACCTCGCTTCTCATTTAGGCGCAATTGTCAAAACACTGGGATATTGTATTGAACTTCCTTACGGAAGTTTTGGAGATTAGGTTATCCTCGAATTGAACCAACAGAGGTTTTCAACACCTCTTGAAGCAGATTTTCTTTCCCCTATTATAATTTTCTTTTGCTTTTTAAATGTCCTGAAATCGTGCACGTAACAATTAGTATCAGAGCCAACGATCTTATTAATAACTATCTCATAGGAGATTTTGAAGTTGATGCACGAGGATTTTAAAAAATGGTTCAAGATATTCATTGAATAAAATCAACACATGCAAGAGAACTTCAACAAAGTTCAAAAAATCCTATAAAAGAAATATTTAGATGACAGCCAGTATGATTTAGCAACTAGCCGTGTACAGGAGGGCAATATGGAAGAGAAGGAGCTACAATTTGGTGTCAAGTCGACCCGCAAAATTATTGGCAGCATAACAACCAAGGAGATTTACCAACATAAAGTTTAGGAAAATGTCATTGCAATTCAACAATAACCTATTTTCCAAGAGCAATGGTATTTCAAATTCAACAAATAGGAAGCCAACGTCTGAATAATCCTTGGCGGCCAATGACATGGTTAGAAAGGGTTCTATTTGTTCTTCATTGTTCTCATCCTCTCCGATAACTTCATTTTCATTGCGCTCTTGGTGTATTTCTTCCACGAAAATATGGGATCCCTGTGAATTTGTAAACGGTATCTTTTATGTGATAGGATCTTGAGGTCAACGTCATATTCAAAGGGGGATGGAATGTTATGTGCCTAATTTAGTATAGGTAGTTATCTAATGAGTGGGGGTTAGTAATGCAATGTTAGTGGGTAATTTTCTAGGTCGTGGGGTAATGGGGTGTCTTGGTTATCTACTTAGTTATTTTCATTACTTTAAGAACGAGGTATGTTGGATATTAATATTATATTAAAATTTTATAATAAAAATTTTGGAGAGTTAGATTCTTCTTGAATTATTTTCAAGCCCTCGAAGTTGGTTTTCTGGCCACCATTCTAATTTTCTTTAATTTTTTTCAAAACTCCCGAAAAATGTGCACGTATACTCATCCATAAAGCACCAAGCCCAATTATTGCATCTANATTGTATTGAACTTCCTTACGGAAGTTTTGGAGATTAGGTTATCCTCGAATTGAACCAACAGAGGTTTTCGACACCTCTTGAAGCAGATTTTCTTTCCCCTATTATAATTTTCTTTTGCTTTTTAAATGTCCTGAAAACNATTGAACTTCCTTACGGAAGTTTTGGAGATTAGGTTATCCTCGAATTGAACCAACAGAGGTTTTCAACACCTCTTGAAGCAGATTTTCTTTCCCCTATTATAATTTTCTTTTGCTTTTTAAATGTCCTGAAATCGTGCACGTAACAATTAGTATCAGAGCCAACGATCTTATTAATAACTATCTCATAGGAGATTTTGAAGTTGATGCACGAGGATTTTAAAAAATGGTTCAAGATATTCATTGAATAAAATCAACACATGCAAGAGAACTTCAACAAAATTCAAAAAATCCTATAAAAGAAATATTTAGATGACAGCCAGTAAGATTTAGCAACTAGCCGTGTACAGGAGGGCAATATGGAAGAGAAGGAGCTACAATTTGGTGTCAAGTCGACCCGCAAAATTATTGGCAGCATAACAACCAAGGAGATTTACCAACATAAAGTTTAGGAAAATGTCATTGCAATTCAACAATAACCTATTTTCCAAGAGCAATGGTATTTCAAATTCAACAAATAGGAAGCCAACGTCTGAATAATCCTTGGCGGCCAATGACATGGTTAGAAAGGGTTCTATTTGTTCTTCATTGTTCTCATCCTCTCCGATAACTTCATTTTCATTGCGCTCTTGGTGTATTTCTTCCACGAAAATATGGGATCCCTGTGAATTTGTAAACGGTATCTTTTATGTGATAGGATCTTGAGGTCAACGTCATATTCAAAGGGGGATGGAATGTTATGTGCCTAATTTAGTATAGGTAGTTATCTAATGAGTGGGGGTTAGTAATGCAATGTTAGTGGGTAATTTTCTAGGTCGTGGGGTAATGGGGTGTCTTGGTTATCTACTTAGTTATTTTCATTACTTTAAGAACGAGGTATGTTGGATATTAATATTATATTAAAATTTTATAATAAAAATTTTGGAGAGTTAGATTCTTCTTGAATTATTTTCAAGCCCTCGAAGTTGGTTTTCTGGCCACCATTCTAATTTTCTTTAATTTTTTTCAAAACTCCCGAAAAATGTGCACGTATACTCATCCATAAAGCACCAAGCCCAATTATTGCATCTAACTTTTCAAACCCTAGACTCATTACATAAACAAATCATCTCTAACCAACAGCCAAGAACAATAGCAAAACACCGACAAAATCCCTAAAACAACCATCCAAATCGTTAATCGTATAGGATCCGAACAGATCGAACCCTGCCGGTGCACACAGCCAAGAAAGCTCACCAGAATGAGGTCGAAGAGAGTGTGCTGATCAACCTTGACGAACTCAGCGTCCCAGGCCTTGAGCTCGTCATTGGCGGCGCGATCATCGGTCTTCGGAGTCTCGACGTGCTTCTTGCAGTACTCAATGACCTTGGCCAAGATCTTGCTGGTCACGTTGGGGAGTGGAATGTCGTTATCGGCACAATTGTCCTCGATCATGTGCTTGATCGTCTGCGACTCCAGAGCCACCGCCTGGTCNGATTTAGCAACTAGCCGTGTACAGGAGGGCAATATGGAAGAGAAGGAGCTACAATTTGGTGTCAAGTCGACCCGCAAAATTATTGGCAGCATAACAACCAAGGAGATTTACCAACATAAAGTTTAGGAAAATGTCATTGCAATTCAACAATAACCTATTTTCCAAGAGCAATGGTATTTCAAATTCAACAAATAGGAAGCCAACGTCTGAATAATCCTTGGCGGCCAATGACATGGTTAGAAAGGGTTCTATTTGTTCTTCATTGTTCTCATCCTCTCCGATAACTTCATTTTCATTGCGCTCTTGGTGTATTTCTTCCACGAAAATATGGGATCCCTGTGAATTTGTAAACGGTATCTTTTATGTGATAGGATCTTGAGGTCAACGTCATATTCAAAGGGGGATGGAATGTTATGTGCCTAATTTAGTATAGGTAGTTATCTAATGAGTGGGGGTTAGTAATGCAATGTTAGTGGGTAATTTTCTAGGTCGTGGGGTAATGGGGTGTCTTGGTTATCTACTTAGTTATTTTCATTACTTTAAGAACGAGGTATGTTGGATATTAATATTATATTAAAATTTTATAATAAAAATTTTGGAGAGTTAGATTCTTCTTGAATTATTTTCAAGCCCTCGAAGTTGGTTTTCTGGCCACCATTCTAATTTTCTTTAATTTTTTTCAAAACTCCCGAAAAATGTGCACGTATACTCATCCATAAAGCACCAAGCCCAATTATTGCATCTAACTTTTCAAACCCTAGACTCATTACATAAACAAATCATCTCTAACCAACAGCCAAGAACAATAGCAAAACACCGACAAAATCCCTAAAACAACCATCCAAATCGTTAATCGTATAGGATCCGAACAGATCGAACCCTGCCGGTGCACACAGCCAAGAAAGCTCACCAGAATGAGGTCGAAGAGAGTGTGCTGATCAACCTTGACGAACTCAGCGTCCCAGGCCTTGAGCTCGTCATTGGCGGCGCGATCATCGGTCTTCGGAGTCTCGACGTGCTTCTTGCAGTACTCAATGACCTTGGCCAAGATCTTGCTGGTCACGTTGGGGAGTGGAATGTCGTTATCGGCACAATTGTCCTCGATCATGTGCTTGATCGTCTGCGACTCCAGAGCCACCGCCTGGTCCACCTCGAAGGGGTCTTGATCGGAGCTCTTTATGGTTATCTTCTGCGCCGACGACATCTATTTTTCCACTGCAAAAGCTATCTCTGGAGAGAGAAACTATCAGAACAGGGCTTCGAAAGTTCGAAGCAAATAGGACCAGCGTCTGGGTGTATGTGTGATGTGAACTCTATGTAAGTGTAAATTGGCGCCAACATATTCGTGGCGGTAACAATTGCGGGATAAATGACATTTTGCTCCCGGAAAATTTTATATATTTTTTAGAGTTAATTGTACCGGAGGTCTCCAAAATATAAAATTTATATCATTTTAGTCATTAATATTTTAATTGTATTATTTTGGTCCCTAAAGTGATGAATATTTATATAATAAAATAAAATACAATTCAAATCTCAAAAGATGAACAAAATTATTTTTACCTTTTGTAGATGAGATCTATTTAAATTTTACTTTAAAATAAATCTGACGGCTAATATTAAGATTCTAAATTTAATATATAAAATAAGTCCCTAACGATGTATCTGGAATAATTTTTTAAAAGTGTTTCTAAAACTTATAATTTTTTTTAAATATTTCAAAAAAAAATAGTGTTTGAAACTACCTCACACCTACCACAACACCACCGCCGCCGCCACAAACAACCACCACCACCTCCATCATTGTCGCCACCCCCCACTCATCGCCCCACCATCATCACTATCGTTGTCGTCATTTTATTACCTCTTCCACAACAACCCCCACCATTGTCGTCGTCATCGTCACTATCGTCGTCACCCCTACCACCACCATTATCGCCACCGCCAGCATAACAATCAGTTGTCATCACTTTTCACAACTATCACCGTCTTCAACTATCACCACTATCGCTCACCACAACAACCACCGCTCGCCCTTATCACCATTCCCACCCCACCACCACCGCAACCGCTCGCCNTAATATTATATTAAAATTTTATAATAAAAATTTTGGAGAGTTAGATTCTTCTTGAATTATTTTCAAGCCCTCGAAGTTGGTTTTCTGGCCACCATTCTAATTTTCTTTAATTTTTTTCAAAACTCCCGAAAACTGTGCACGTATACTCATCCATAAAGCACCAAGCCCAATTATTGCATCAANCCCCCTTACTATAATCAGTACTTAAATTTTTTTCTATCTCATCTATCTTTGTAATTTGATTTTTGGTGTGAATACAAATATGTTTATTATTGATTTTTTTTTTATTACTCTATACCTTTAGACACGAAAAATAACTAGTATTTATATATGGTTCTTCAAGCAAATAATGTCCAGATTGATAAAAAAAATNCACCACCACCGCAACCGCTCGCCCCCTTACTATAATCAGTACTTAAATTTTTTTCTATCTCATCTATCTTTGTAATTTGATTTTTGGTGTGAATACAAATATGTTTATTATTGATTTTTTTTTTATTACTCTATACCTTTAGACACGAAAAATAACTAGTATTTATATATGGTTCTTCAAGCAAATAGTGTCCAGATTGATAATAATTTTNGATTTTTGGTGTGAATACAAATATGTTTATTATTGATTTTTTTTTTATTACTCTATACCTTTAGACACGAAAAATAACTAGTATTTATATATGGTTCTTCAAGCAAATAATGTCCAGATTGATAAAAAAAATTTATTATAAACTTATTACTTTATACTCAAGGCGGGCCCAACCTAATTGTAGATCAAATTTGAGTTTTAAGCCCTACAAATTGAGAAGGTCCCATAATTTGAGTTATATAATTAACCCACATAAAAAATTTAAGTGCAATCAAAAATTTTAATTTCAATAATTTGAGCTCATGATTCAACCTATAATATTATAAATTCAAAAATCAAAAGTTAAAAAAAAAAAACTAAATGTATAAAAAAAATTTACTCAAAAGTCAAGTTATATTTACCTCACTTATACTCTCTTCTCGTAAAAAACAAAAGTAAAAGTTAAAACATCTCTATCGAAAACATTGATTCTTCTTCTATCGAACACATATATAATAAATAAAAAACAAATTAATTTTTAATAAAATTTTAATATTAAGAATAAAATGCTTCATTTGATATTATTGTTTTAGGCCTCAAATGCTTTGGGCCGCACCTAATTATACTTATATATAGACAAAAAAATAATTTTGATAACTCTTGACTAAATTTTTACTCAAATTTTGATTAAATAACCACCTAAATTACACAATTTTGATAATGAATTATCTAAAATTTGGTCAAAAGTTACCCATATTACACTTTTTTTTTTGTCAAGAACTATCCAAATTTTGCTTAAGACCTATTAAAGTTATTTTTGTCCATATTTATGTATTACGTGATAAATTTATAATAAAAAATCGTTAACAATCTGGACATTGTCTACTTGAAGGATTATATAAAATCATATTCAATACTTCAAGAACCAACATGATGCAATTAAAACATTGATGACCAAAATAAAACAAACATCATATTTTTGGGGATCTCTAGTACAATTAATTCTATTTTTTATTTTTATCCCAATATTGTACCTTAATCAAACAAAGAGATAACAATATGTTTCATTTTGAGAAAAATATAGTACTAAATTTCTATTCAAAATACTTAAAATTAAGTATTATGCAAATAAATATTTATAAGAATAGAATAATAAAACATAAAAATTATCAAAAAAGACAACGGATAATTATTTTTTAACTACATTGTTGTTTTTTTATCAGATTAAAATTTTATTCTCTTAAGAAAGAAATTAAGAATTAAAAAAAAATGAAGTATAAATTATCATTCCCCAAAAATGCGGAGATTTGTATACATGGAAATTATAAAAAAAAAAAACTAATTTTTTTTATAGTTGAGTGAAGATATGAACCGTGTAAAACTTTTAATTTTTAAACAAGTTCACTTTTTCCCCCGCCGGAAAAAAGAAAACCAAAGTTCACTTTTTTGATTGACCTTAATTCATTAACACAATTTCTTAATCTAATTTATTTTTGTAAATTAATAGGATGATCCAATATTACATGTGTTCTATTATACATCAAATAATAAATATAAATTAAATTAATAAAAGATGTCGGTAGTGGAATGCAAATAATTTTAATTGATAAATAATAAAAAGGATTTGAAATTATATTTGCCCAAAAAAATTATGTATGAAATCAAAGAACAATAGCATAAAATTTGGCCTAGTCAAATAATCGACAATATTAGGTAATAATGTCAACGGATAGCTCAAGCAGTAACAAAGACAAATTATAAATTTAGACATCTCAAATTCAAATTTTAACAATTCTTGGAAACCAATAAAGATTAATTCTTCATGAATGTCCTAACCCCGGTGTTAATGATCTACCTTTAACTGAAACAGAAGAGAAACTAATTGAGGTACGTATAAACAAATCTAAACACCTTTGACACAAAAAAAAAAATTCAAATTAAGTGGTAATTTTCGTTTTCTTTTTTTCTTTTTTGGTATCGAATTAGGTGCCATTTCATGAATAGATAGCTACCTCCCTCATAACGAAGATGATGATTGTTGATTTTGGACGCTAAACAACCGTTCACCTCACAAGCTAAAATTTCGTGTCCATAAATTAATTTTAAAAATGGTTATTCATAATCAGTCGGTTACACTCCGTGGCGATGGTGATGGTGACGTTACCTCGAATATTTTCTCCTNAAAAATTATGTATGAAATCAAAGAACAATAGCATAAAATTTGGCCTAGTCAAATAACCGACAATATTAAGTAATAATGTCAACGGATAGCTCAAGCAGTAACAAAGACAAATTATAAACTCAAACATCTCAAATTCAAATTTTGACAATTCTTGAAAACCAATAAAGATTAATTCTTCATGAATGTTCTAACCCCGGTGTTAATGATCTACCTTTAGCCAAACCAGAAGAGAAACTAATCGAGGTACGTATAAACAAATCTAAACACCTTTGACACAAAAAAAAAAAATCAAATTAAGTGGTAATTTTTGTTTTCTTTTTTGGTATCGAATTATGTGCCATTTCACGAATAGATAGATAGCTACCTCATAACGAAGATGATGATTGTTGATTTTGGACGCTAAACATTCGTTCACCTCACAAAGTTAAAATTTCGTGAAAGAGAGACTAGTTAATATGTCATTGTCCATAAATTAATTTTAAAAATGGTTATTCATAATCAGTCGGTTACACTCCGTGGCGATGGTGATGGCGACGTAATGTAACCGTTACCTCGAATATTTTCTCTTCGTATTGGCATATTCCATGATTCTCTCTGTTCACAGTGCATAAGGATGCATGATAAGAAGCACAGCCAGATATAATCTCAAGGGAACCTATCATCAGGTTAACATTGGAGAAGAAAATTTCATTGAGAAGAATTTGTCTATGATACAAATGCAGAAACTGGAAGATACAACAATCTAATTTACATAATGGTAAACTGAAGGCACAAAAGAAATCGGAATACCGGTATCGATCAACAATGGCAGTAAGCCATTACCTCTATGTAAAAAGTCTTTACATGTCCAAAAGGCAGAAGAAACTTTTTGTATCCCTATCACTTAGTGTTCCATATACTGAATGGCTGGAGGGCTCGTTTTTGTCTTGTCAGGACCTGCAAGTTGGAACTATGTCACAGATCACATGTATATAGCTCCTTGAAAATTGATTAGGACACTAAAATGAAACATGAAAATACCAACTTAACAAGATGAATCCACACCAGGTTTTACAGTTCAAGAGAAAATGAAAGGAATATGATCGGGTCAGATGTCCCCGGAACACGCTAAGTTTGCATAACAAAATTTGCACTGTAATGTTTTAATAAAAGCTCTGTGCTTAGGACATACCATGAGCCCCACGAATCTCCACTTCTCGCCATTCTTGGACAAGGGCACAACAACAACACATCAAGTGTGAGAGAAAATCATCAAACAAGCCTCCCTGAAAAGAAAGAGATAATAGAAGGCATGATATCCCTACAAATTAGTACACAACAATAAAACATGACGTGACTATAAAAAAGTGGGGAAACTGAAATCCAAGACTTGACCAATAGTAGCACTCAGCATTCTGCATGCTAGGATTGTAATTTCACCACCAAATTGCTCACAAATAGAAAGATTGCACATACAACGTCTATATAATTAAATCAGAATTAACAAAAAATGATAAAGATGATTTTCAACATTTAAATAAACATGTCCAATTTTTAAGAAAGATGAAAATATCCAAATATCAGATAGTCCAGAAAGCTTCCAATCATGACAAGTCAGGTTAAAGGAACATTTCCAGAGCAGTAAGCATAGAGTATAGATATCTTTTTTCCACATATGAGCACAGTACATAAAAGAAAAGAAACGGATAGCTTTTTTCTTTTTCATTTTTTTTGTTGGGGGAGGGGGGGGTGGAAGTATCAACCCATCTCCTGCACAGATCCATCCTACTTAAATCCATTATACTGCAGCAGGGACATAAAGGAGTTACCGTGATGTTTAGCATCTTCCGAAGCTTCCTTCGAATGCAACAAGTATAACAGCAGCAAGATAGTACCAAAGAATAAGCCATCAATTCGTTACAGGCTTCCGCTGAAGCTGATCAACAAAGACCAAACTATTCCTTGTAAGCTTCCAAACAATACTTAAATCATAACTAGAACAGAAAATGTTGCCGAAGCTGAAAGATTCAAGTAAAACAATCTTCCAAGGCCGCATCTATTGCCTGAACCCCTCAAGACAGAAGGATTGTATTTATATCCTCCTAAGCAAAGATTTTGGTTCTGTTCATCAACAAGTAATAGAACATATTGTAGCTCATGGCTACTATCTGGTCAAGAATGATATAGCACAAACTCACAACTGGCCAGGATCACAAAAATACTAGCATAAAGCACAACTACATTTCAGGGTACACTAGTTACAGGACACGGCTCTAGAATTTTCACTCGTTAGTAGCACAAGATAATACGAATTGTACACTGTGAATTACAATTCTCAAAATTATAAAAATTTGAATTGTTTATGTTCCTTGAGGGGCCTATTTCCTAGAATCAGCTGGTTGTCCATGCCTCGTTTAAGTCAATTTAAGACCGCTTAGGCCATTTTCAGACTGAGATATCATTTGGCCTGAATTGTTTGAAGTTCTTTTGGAAATCATGCTTTTGCTTTGTTTGACTTTGACATATTGAACGACATTTTACTCATTTGACTAAAGAAAACAAAAGTTTCCTTTTGGTCTTGCTGCTCCAACCTTTATCTTTACCAAGGTAAATTGCTTTTGAACAGCAAATCCAATAAAAAACAAAAATGAAAGAAGAAAGAAGGGAAACTCTACTCTCTTTTAAAAAGCAAAACATTTTTTTCCAGCAAGACCTCGAAAACTCCTACCATGGCCAAATAAATTGCTGTTGCAGTGACCAAAACATAGTTATGAGATTTCTTAGCATAAAGCAGTTAACTGGCCACTTCTCCAACAAATAAGCTAATTATTCATTTTCTGCTAATGTTTCTCTAACCTATAAAACCACTGCATGCCATCTTAATGGAAATGGAAAACATGCAATACACATTAAGTATACTCGAGAGATAATGAAATCTCATGTAACGTTACTTACAAGTCACATAAAAGATGCACCCCTCAACCGGCATAAGCATGTCAGTGTTTAAATTACAAAGAAATTTTACATCTATAGATGGTACAACCACAGTAGCAGTAAATGAGAAGGTCAAACTATACAATTGGTAGATACTAAGTACGGACAATGATACATGTATGCACAAATCTCAAGAACTGCTCTTATGTCTGCTTTAACAATGCTCTGCACATTAAAAAAAAAAGAAAAAACAAAACCACCAAAAATAGCAAGCATCTACATATAGCTGATCAGAAGAGTTCTAATTCAGAGGCTCGGAGCCACTTACACATGTGCCTATTAGTCACCACGGTAGCAATCTTTGAAACTGTACCACACGGAAAGAAGCAAGTCTTTATACCTGCAAAGTACAAGATAAGCTTCTCAGAATGCGTTCTAGTATGTTAATAACAGCATTATGGCATGGTTAACTACCCAATAACTTTTAAAGAGTACACCGTNCACGGAAAGAAGCAAGTCTTTATACCTGCAAAGTACAAGATAAGCTTCTCAGAATGTGTTCTAGTATGTTAATAACAGCATTATGGCATGGTTAACTACCCAATAACTTTTAAAGAGTACACCGTGAACAGAAAAGAATGGAGAAAATATATAGAAAGGAAAGTTCCACCAGAAAAATGGAAGATAATAGCAAATAGAAGTCATCTATAGTCGATGCTTAGCTTCTTGAAAGGGCACGAGTGAGAAACACCTCCTAAAGAAAGTTTCTTCAGGCCTCAGGACTTCTAGTGTGCAATGGCTAAAAGGCCAAAAAGAAAATTACCTAAACAAAACCAAAGAATTCAACCAAAGACAAAATGACTTATAGCCTTTCAGCTCTCATTAAACCCATACACTCCAGCCTTGCATAACCCAAAGGTACATGCACTCCACCGGCAGAGCCAAAGGTAGAGTGGGGGCAATTGCCCCCACTGAAAATTTGAAAACATTTAGGGTTAGTTTAAAATTATAATAAAAATTAAATTTTCTAATAACTTGCCCCCATTCATTTTTTTTAATGACCTAAAAACTTAAACTCAAAGTTCGCTCCTACAGATTTAATCTCACAATTCTTTCTTTAGTCTCTAGTTATCACTATTCTTTCTACAATGACTCACTTAAGTTACCGAATCATTCCTTCTCCGAATTCAATTACGAAGGCATAGATTAATATTTTTGACTAATTATCCAAGTTCGAATATACTATATCATACTCTAAGATTTTAGATTTGGGCATAAAAAAATTGATCTGATTATGATTCAATTCACTTCGATTTAATTTGATATGCATCCACAAATATGTATAAATAAACATTTGATGAAACTAAGCAATGAAATTGAATTAAAATTACAATGCAATAAACATATATATATTAGATTGGATTTTTGATAAAACTCATAATATTTAATGGATTCGAATATGGATTATAAAAACAAAATCAGTTTAATAATTAGATTAGATTTAAAATAGAGTTTTCAAGATAAATTGTCATTCGGATGAGTCAAAATCTTATTATTGACAAATCTACTCGCAAAGTGATATGTCAAAATAACATTCTCCATGAAAATTGTCTTTATTCTAGTACTTTATACAAAAAAGAATTTATATTAGCTTTTTTTAGTCAAATCCTATATTTTTCACTTGTATTTATATATGAAATATTTGAAAATAAAAAAAAATAATATGAAGAATTATTTTATAAAAAGGTATTAGATTAGAAATATTATTTTATAGAGAATGAAGAGAAAACAATCATGTTCACTAAATGCAACAAATTTTGATAATTATTGTGCAGTCTTTCTCTTTAACTTGATAGTTGCCCCCACAGGAAAGAGACTCTGGCTCCACCCAGCCCACCAGTAAATGTATAGAGCTTAGGTCACACAGCAATTTGAATCTCAAAAATGGCTTTAATTTGAATATAGAAAATAGTTCATTCAACACAAGAAGATGTGGATGCAAGATTCAAAATTTTGACAAAAATCACCTAAAGGTTGAACAGTCATGGATGCTTTATATTCCACCTATACAACAGAATCTTCTTGAAAGATGCAGTGATCCGTTGAATGTCAGTCAGCTAAATTATCTGAGCTAAGATCTCTACTAACTGTTTCTGTTATAAAGCAATATATAATTTACTAAAATGGATTAAGACTTCAAATCAATGCTTTATGCACAAAGTAAAATAACAGAACATATGCAGAGATTCTCCAGAGGCTACATGAAAGATGCTCAAATGGATCCTTTCTATTCTATTGATTGGAAAAAACAAGAAAAAGAAAGAGAAAGTAGATGAAAAAGCTCCATGGTACTATTAATACTCCATATCCAATTGCTCCAATGGATGCACATATGCTCGGAACCTAAAATGCTTTGTGGAGTTGAACATATAGTCCAATTGAGAGTAGAGGTACCCAGGAAAAATAAAGATCAGAGGGCCATTTGAACTTAAAGGGACGGTTCAGCAAGCGAACTTTGAAGCAAGTTTATCAGGTAATGTGAAATGGTGATACTGAAATGACTGGTTCTAATATTTGCTCACTCATTCTCTTTTTAAAATCAAAATTACACACTTCCAAAACCAGGATGGTTTGTACTCCACTTCGAAGTTCCAAATACTTCTACCATATAACTAAGAACATTCAATTGTAGAAGTACACACGGCCGTAATGACCCCAGATGTAGGATGTGCTCTAATTAAAACCCAAAGCCCATTGCATACAAACCAAAACAATTATGCAAAAATAATTTCAATAATCTCCCAAAATAGTGATTTGATACCACGCAATTGAACATCAAGTGATATGATTGAACATACATAAAAGAGGTTCTGAACAACACCCAAGTAAATCCGAATGCCATTCTTCATGTCGATGAGAACCTTTAGTAGACAGCAAATCATGTCCGGATGAAACTGAGGAAGTATTTCTGCAAAGAGCCAAATGGTATCAAAGACACCTCAAGTTCACAGCATATGCAGGGATGAAACTTAAATAGCGTGCATGTTATGACCTAGAAATCTTAAGCAGCCATTAAAAATAGACACTGTTACTAGAATCTGAGGAAGAAATTGCAGAGTTTGAGGTCGTTTCATCATATATTGGCTATGAAGCACGGACACTCTTGAGAAGGTGACGTATCCGTGTCGGACACCAACACTCTTTGGACACGTGTCCGATACTCTTTTCTCCGTGTCCATAATTAAATGATAAATTTTTAATTTCGGACACGTGTCGGACACTTTTTTGGTGACGTGTCCGACCCTTCTTTTGTACGTGTCTACAANATTAAATGATAAATTTTTAATTTCGGACACGTGTCGGACACTTTTTTGGTGACGTGTCCGACCCTTCTTTTGTACGTGTGTCTACTACTAAACAATAAACATGTGTTGAAATGTGATTAACAAAACTTAAAAATTTTAGAACATATAATTACTAATACTAGACATGTTAAAATTGTACTCCAAATATAATAATAAAAACAAAAGATGTATGAAAGTTTTAAAAAAAAAGAATTGAGAAAATGAGAGCAATTATTTAAATTATACATTAGGTACACATTGTCTACAAAAAAAATTGCTGATTACTGACTATTATGAAGATGATNAATAATAAAAACAAAAGATGTATGAAAGTTTTAAAAAAAAAGAATTGAGAAAATGATAGCAATTATTTAAATTATACATTAGGTACACATTGTCTACAAAAAAAATTGCTGATTACTGACTATTATGAAGATGCTTTAGTCTAAAAATTCACAAAGATGACTAGATATTAGATTTACTTATCATAAAATACTTAATCTTTTATAAATTATATATCATTATCACTATATTTGTAATAAATTATATAATGTTATATATAAAATATAATTTTTTTTGTACCATGTCCTCAACGTGTCCGTGTTCTACTTTTTTGAGAAATGTCATGTCGACGTGTCTGTGTTATGTTGTATCCGTATCCCGTGTCCGTGTCCATGCTTCTTAGCATATAGGTATATCAGGTAAGCAAGAACTTGCAAACTAACAAAATTCTAAGTAATCCTGATCTGATAAGCAGTGTCTGGCTTGACATTGGCACATGCTTCTGCATCTTTAACCAGATCACTTGCAATGTAGAAGCCAAGGCATATATGTGAGAAGGTTGGTTGTACATCTGGAACACTTAAATATACATTGACAAACATTATAACATGAAATCTTCCAACTTGTGCAGATCTCAAAAAACTGACTCTGAATTTATGCAGGTTGGCAACAAACACAAACAAAAGTGCTTGAGAAAACAATTACTGAGATCTAACTTCTGATGCAGAGAAGACCAACCTTGAACTCGTGCAAGACTTGCTCTTGGTAGTATAATAGCTTTCATCGTGATGTTCTTGACCACCATTGAAATCGTAATTAGACTCCACGTCCTTGGAATATCTTATGGGTGAACTCTTTTCTGATAGAGTATTTGCTGCAACAACTTCAGTGACATCAATCAGATGCTGAATTACTTCACATTGGCTTACATCCAAATTAGCTTGCGAATGTTGAAGTTCTAACTGAAGCTTTTCATTCTCTTTTTGAATTGCCTCATTAAAAGGCAAGTTTGGATAGGAACAAGAAAGAGTTTTCTTCAAAACTGCAGTGTAATTTTTCGAGGGTTCTGGTTTCAGAATAACATCTTGCACCCTTCTGTCCTCATCATCCAAAGTGTATTCACATTGGTCCCTGTCGATAATTTCCAATCTTTCCTGCAAGTTTGGGGGCAAGGAAAGATCAATCAACAATAAAAGAATTCCTGAATAAGTCTACTGCATAGACTGTTAAAATAATTTCAACTGAAGTGTAAACATGTTGTCCTTGTCTTGTTCCATGTGATAATGGGCAACCCAAGTCCTAGCAGTTATCACTGTATCATTGTAATCTCTTTCTTTCTCTCTCTCAATGTTTAAAAAAATCCACGACTGCATCAATGAAATTTACAGCTTTCACTCACATATGTTTTTGCTAGGGTCATCATCAGCCCTACGCACGTGGCTATTTATCAACTTCACGAGTCTTATGACTATGACAGCTTTCTGGCATGCTGCAATCGGGTACGAAAAAAGGTGGAATTACCAGCAATTTGGTCAACTGTTAGGTCTTAAGTATTACACAATATGTGTTCAGTCTTGAAAGAAGTTATCAATTAAAATTATCACTAAATAATTAAAAACCAAGCACACACTTCATGGTACATGAACTTTGTCTGTCTAGAGACACTTTTAGTGCAATTAAAACTTTCTATCCCAGTTTCACTTCTGCTGCATCTGAAGAAGTTTGGTTTGTGTCAATACTCAAGCTTTAGCAATTAGCCCGCAAGCAATGCCAATTGATAAAAAAAATGTGTGGTAGCAAAATTAGTAGGACATCCAAGTCTGATGCAAAACCAGTAGTAATCAAAGATCCACTAGTAGCAAAACAAAGGGGAGAGCAGTCATATAAGATTCATAATAGAGGTCCTTCGTACTTTTACCCAATCAATTTGTTTGCATGCATCAAACATGCAAAAATTTATTTTGAATCAAAATCTTAATGTATAACTTCGATACATGACATCATTTGCAAATGCAGGAAACAAAACAAAAATAATTAAAGAAATGAATAACCCAACAAGCCAACAAAACCTATATATCAAACCTTGNAAAATTTATTTTGAATCAAAATCTTAATGTATAACTTCGATACATGACATCATTTGTAAATGCAGGAAACAAAACAAAAATAATTAAAGAAATGAATAACCCAACAAGCCAACAAAACCTATATATCAAACCTTGAGCAAATAATTGAAAGCGGAAAACACAAGAACATAAAAATCAATTTACCCTGACACGAGCATTATCCACAAGAGTGATGAGAGGGATGATCTTTAAGTATTGGTCAATCTCATTCTGGGCCCTCCTGAATTGGTACACAATGTTCCACCCCATGGCTAGCAAATACAAATAGCTCCGATCTTGGCAACTGTTGACCAAAATGTAAGACCTCCTCAAGGCATCCTCAAGCTGCTCCAGTGGCTCTCGGGTTTCTGGATACTTCTTAAGCTCCGAAATCTTGAGCTGCTCTAACAAATTCCCAATCAATTTCAGATGCTTTGCAAACTGCCTACAGTTCCTCTTGTGCATTCGAGCAGTATTGGCCGCTTTAACAATCATCCCAATTAGCGCCACAGCATCGAGCCCCGTGAGTTGTGCCACAGTAGCAATCTGCCCAATGGCTGCCCAAGTCGCCATCTTCACTTCTTATGTTACCCTCAATCCTGCCTAGTCTCAGCTCAATAACATACACATTTTCTCGGATAAATTGAATGGTCACCAAATCCACAAATTTTCTAACGAAAAATTGAAAGATAGCAAAATGTCTTCACATGCACTTGAACCAGAAGGCAGAGAACAACTTGTTACTCACACTACATTAGAATTTAAGCGCGGTCAAAAGCTGCTTTTTACAGATCTGCAAGAAATTGAGATGAATTGGAGATCTTCAACAGTAGAAAAAATTGAGAAAAGTCTGGAATTGAAATTCAGCTGCCATGCAATTCAGCAAGCGAGTCAACAAGCTGTCAAGGATTATCCATCACGCTTCTCACTTTCTTTTTAAACAAAAGGGAAAAAATAAAGGTAATCAATAAAAAGGAAAAACGGTTTGACTAATCTCTTTATCGAGAAGAAAAACTATAAAAAATTAAATTAAAAATGACAAAAAATAAATAAAAAACCGCAGAGTTCAGCATCATACCAGAAAGTTGCTGAAACCGCCACCGCCGCCGCACCGCTCGTAGCCGGGATCTTTACGGCCATTCGCAAACTGCTTCAAGTGAAACCTGTAATCGCACTGGAAAGCTTCATAGAAATATGCCACCAATACATACATTAGCATAACTTGAAATCATACAAGCATGTTATGCCCTTATACAAGACAAAGTAGAAATGTTCACGAGTATTTTTACCTTCTGCGAGAGAAACTACCCTTTTTTACGGCTTCGCAAGAAACTCGCTTTATCACCTTCTACAATGTAGATTTCTGTGAGCTAAATTACGAAGAAAACGTCAAATTGAGAAGAAACGGACATAGATTTCTGTGATTAACAGGTGTAGATTTGCACGAAACATCTTCTTTTTCTTCTGGATAGATTTTGGAACGATTTGGCTACTACATTGAAAACCTCTCTCTCTCTCTCTCTCTCTCTCTCTCTGCTTTGGTGTGGTTTGTCTGTGCTCTGTGTGCGTGCAGTGAGCTCTCTCTCTCTCTCTCACTCTTTTCTTTCGCTGTAAGTACACTGCACACACTGTACACGGCAGACGCCATGTACCTAAAAGAGACTCGGTGTTTAACCATTATTACGAATGTGCCAGCGAGTTTCACGGGGTGAGACTGGTTCCGGAAAAATGCAGAAGGGTGGGTTGACTCTGGAATTTAGAAATCACAAAAATAAAAATGAATTGACAGCTGGTTAATGTTCTGGCTGTCCCTTCTTTGAAAAAATATATAATATAAAATAAGAGAAGATTTAATAAATTTATGGATTAATTGTAAATTGTATCCTAAAAGATTGTTCAAATCTTAATTTGAAACTTCAAAGATTAAAAATTTTAATTTATACTTTTAAAGATAAAAATTTGTATCAATTTGCACTCCAAAGATCAAAAATCTTAATTTTCACCCTCAAAGATAAAAATTTGTATCAATGTATACTCCAAAAAATCAAAAATCTTAATTTACACCCTCAAATATACAAATTTGTATTAATGTGTACCCCCAAAGATAAAAAATCTCAATTTGCATANAATATATAATATAAAATAAGAGAAGATTTAATAAATTTATGGATTAATTGTAAATTATATCCTCAAAGATTGTTCAAATCTTAATTTAAAACTTCAAAGATTAAAAATTTTAATTTATACTTTTAAAGATAAAAATTTGTATCAATTTGCACTCCGAAGATCAAAAATCTTAATTTTCACCTTCAAAGATAAAAATTTGTATCAATGTATACTCCAAAAAATCAAAAATCTCAATTTACACCCTCAAATATATAAATTTGTATTAATGTGTACCCCCAAAGATAAAAAATCTCAATTTGCATACTCAAAGATAGAAATTTGTATCAATGTGCACCTAAAATTAAATTGATAAATTATACCTACATTCTCTTATGTTTGTCACTTAATCATTTGGATTCCTTCACATTTAGAATATCACTCCTACATCTCATGACGTTTGTGCACGTATAACACGTAACCCTTTTCGTTAATATCTGTTAATATAATCGTTAAAAAATACANCCTACATCTCATGACGTTTGTGCACGTGTAACACGTAACCCTTTTCGTTAATATCTGTTAATATAACCGTTAAAAAATATAATTTTATCTTAATAAAAAATTATAATTTCATGTTATCCTTTATGAGTCCAATATATTCTAAAGTTCAAAATCAAGCTTACTATTTGAATGTCTAATAAAATAAAGGGTTGCACATTGAGTGATATATTACATTGGATATAAAAAATATTATATAAATATCTACATTCTATTTGAGGGTACAATTTAAGATTTTTTATCTTTGGGGGTCTAAATTGAGATTCAAACTATCTTTCAGAGTACAACTTGCAATTAATCCTAAATTTATTAGACGGTTTCAAATAAATCCACTACACTATTAATTAATATCAACTTACATTACAATAAGAATATAATAAGTAAGCAAATAACTCTTATATTTTAGTAATCACTCCCTCTATGTCTTTTAATAATCACTCCATACTAAGAAAATGGGGTTACAACTTACAACTCTTGTGTGATATTATCATCCGAAAATTGAAAAGTCTCCCATATTCAATATTTGTATTATCTATGTGTTGAAAATGAGTTAAGCCATCATTTAAACAAATCAATGAAAATGGGTATCGTTCCCTTAAACTATATTATTTTGCACATAAAACGACATCGTTTTATGCGTAAAATAATTCATTTAAAGGAACAACACCCCTTATATATTCTACGCTCTATATTTTATTTAGAACAAATTAATATAACAAAATTGAAATGAAAACGATTGTAATGGGCATTTCGAGCCTCCTCAGCGCAAAGCAATAAAAAGTCAGTCTTGACGTAGATAGTTAGTCTTTAAACGAATCAAAAAAAAAATTAGTTAAAGTGGATATAAGTTGATCTGGTCACTAGTTCTAATTGTTGAATAAAAAAAATTAAAAATTAGTACAAAAAGGCTAGCTAAAGACAGCTAGTGCTACAGACCAGCAATGACAAATAGAGTGAATACAAAGACACCTTGTATCTAATCGATTTGGTTATTAATGACTCGTGGATTTTAACTTATCTCAATTTAAATTTAAAAATTTGATCAGTTTATCGGTGAATTTTATTTTTATATTTCATATTCAAATTTATTAATAATATGATCTGATTTGAATAATTTCATTTAACTAATTACTTAATTTCTTTAATATCTACATACAAATTTATATAATAAAATAACTTATAATTTAAATTTCAAAAGATAAATAAAATAAATTTTTCTATTCACGGTTGAGATCTCTTTAAATTTTAATTTAAAGTTAATCTGACGGCTAATATTAATATCCTAAATTTAATAGGAAAAATAGGACCCTAAAAGTGTGTTTTAAGTGATTTCTTAAAATACTTCTAAAAATTATTTCTCATTAATACTTTTTAAAAAAAAATAGTATTTGAAATCATCCCACCATTACCTCTACCACAACCGCCGCCGCCGCCACCACCACCACCAACATCGTCATCGTCGCCACCGACACTGCCGTCTCCGCTTCTACCACGATCATTGTCACCCCCCCACAACCATCATCGTCTCTTACCACCATCACCGCCGCCTACCACCTCTCACTCTCAATACAACCAATACTTAAATTTTTTTTTTTTTTTTTTATATTTGTGATTTGATTTTAAATATTAATATAAATATGTTTATTATTTATTATTTTTTTAATATTTTGTGCCTTCAAATTATAATTGGATTGAATATAGACAACGGTTTCGAATTTGTGTTCAGATTATCGGTAAATAAAATATCAAATCATATCCAATTAATCGCATACAGATTAAAATTCAATTCATTAACAGAACATACAGCCACGAGGACCGACCAGAAGACTAATTTTGACTTAAATTAATTGAGAATGTGGTGTTCTTGTGGATGGTGTTTGGACATGAATTTATTGTAATTTAACTCAGATTAATTATTATTTTGATAAAATACAAAAAATATTTTTTTAGTATTATAATCTATCTCGACAATTATGCTTGATGCATTCACACTGCAACTGCTCATCCGCCCCTGTTAATTCTAATTATTTACACAAACCCCGTTGTCATTTGATTGATTTTCTCGGGATTAGGAATCTAATGGGGCTATCGGATTTGGATTACAGCCAAAGTTTTTCTTAATCTTTTAATTAATTTTAAATCACCCAACACACAATAACAGACAAACCCATTTTATTATTTTAACAATTTTTTAAATGGGGTTACAGATTAATTAGTAATAAAAGAAAGGGAAAGGCTACGGTACCACCTTCAATACCGTACCGTCACTTACTACTATTTAAGATTAAGTTACAATTTTTTTGAAGTGTAAGTTACAATTTTTTTAAAGTGGAAGTTATAACTTTTAAAGGTCATGGTCAATCATGATAAATTGGGATTGATAATGAAGTTACAACTTTAAAGGTCAGGATATAACTAATAAAATAAAAATTACAACTGCTCAGAAGAAGTTTATGATCGGTCATATGTATCTGTGATCGATCATGGATTTCCCTTGAGCAATTATAATTTCCCTTTTTTGAGTTATAACTTTATCGTAAAAATAGTAAATGACGATACAATACCGAAAATGATACCGTAGACTTTCGCTCAAAGAAAAGGTGAAGTATACACTTTCTCCAGAAAGTACCATTCTTATCCCATTAGTAATTTTTGGGATTAAGTTGAATCTCTCACTCGTTAATAATAAATTACCTAATAATACTGTAAATCTATTTATTAATCTATTTAAAACAAACAAATTAGAAGGGAGTAGTCTTCCCTCCACATTTCTTAATTTGGTAGAATTTAAAATTTTTTAATTCAAAACCTAAAACTCTCTCCAATGAAATGCTACCATGTGTCATATATAATCACAGTAATGCTATACTGATCAAATTTGGAGACCAAATCAAAAGTCAAAATAATATGGCAGTTGACTTGGATTTTTTTATTTAGTGTCATGTCATTTAGGCCCCAATAAAAATTTCAAATAATATATTGTCATGTCATTTGAGCTTTTAATTTAGTTTTAAAATTTGGTCAATATAGCATTACTCATATAACCATCTCTCTCAACTCCCCCAATAATCAATCCCTATTTTTTATCACCAAAAAATCGTTTATAATTATGTTATCTAATTTCTCAAATGATAAAACGAAAAGAAAAAATGATAAATTAAATTAATGGTATCACAAAAATATCTAAGAATGAGCTCGCTAACCCAGGTCATGCTATCCAATTCGGGAGCTCAGCTCAGCTCATCAATATTATTCATAGATCTCGATTTTAGACCTCAACTCCCAGTGTCAATATCTTGAGGAAGTTTATGCAAAGGATAGTTGGATCCCACCAAGTCTTCCTTTTTTCGTTTGACATCAATCACCCAACAAACGCAAGTCTCGTTACATAATAAGAAACAACCGTTACAAGAGAAAGACGAGGGTCTCGCCCCAGATCAAGCAAAGCCCAAGAATAATTATTAATAGAAGGCAAGGTCCTTGAGTGTGAGATAGCCATTGTAGCTTTATAAAATATTTTTTGTAAACCACACACTTATAAAATATTTTATGTAAAACCACACACAGTTATTAATAGATTTAGGAGCAAGAGACTATTTTAAGAGTAGATTAGTCGAGCTCTCGAGCTAGTGAACCACTATAAATACTGTGTGTAATCATCCGTTAATCCTAAAAACCTTATCCCTTAGAGTCTTGGAACTCAGACTGAAATATTCAGTACACCTTATATTCATACCTCTGTCTAGTCGCGTTAATAACATCATCATAACTAATATAAAAAAAAACACGAATTTTAATCCCATGTATCGCATTGGACAAACCACTAGTAGGCTAATAAAATGATCCTATATATAAGTTTTGTATCACTTTGATCTCTTATATTTTTAATTGGCACAACTGTTGCTTAATTAAAAGATGGTATAAAATAATTTATAAGTGTGGTCACGTGCGTATTATGTGACTATACTTTGAGAAATATTAGTAGAAATTTGAAGGATTAATGTGATAAAATTAAAATAATGAAGATTAAACTAATACAAATTTTCGGGTTTGAGAGATCAAAGTGACTCTCTATATGGGTGATCACGCGAGGCACACGTGACTATTAAATTAGTTGTTTTTATTAATCAATTTGAAACAAAATTTTCAATTGAACTAAAATGTCACAATTAAAAATTGCATTAAAAAAAAAAGAAATAAAAAAGTTGGAGGGAAAAGAAAATAGATAACTTAATAGTTGGCGTTGAGGTTGAGGTTCCAACTTCCAACTGTCAAATTCTAGAAGGCAGAAGGGGTTTTAAGTCATTTTAACAACATACATATTACATTCCAAGTCCAACCGGCATATGGGTCCACTACAGTCGCTGACACAAAAGAGGCACATGAGCTCTTGGAAACGTGTCATTGTCTTGTGTCTCCACCCGAGCCTACGATCGCATGGTAGCGCTTCCACTGTAAATGTTATGGGACCACTGCTTGTAGCTTTTCGACTTCACATCAGTATTGCATTTTCTCCATTGTTAGGTGTGAGTGCGACTTACTCCTCCCTTACATTAGCTGTCTTTGAAGTTGGCTTAAAATTTTAATTTTTTTTTTAATTTCAGATAAAAAAAAAATTTTGTCATTTAAATTCGGGTGTATTAGATGATTTTTTCATCAACTTTTTAGGCAAAATTATTTTTTATCAATTAATAAAAAATTAAAAAAATGAGGGTTATCCAAGAATTTGCAAGAAAAAATCAATTTTTTTTAAAACACTTCAAATAGTTTCAAGACTTTTTTTAATTCTAATTTTTTTATTTCACTTTTCAAACTTTTATTTTGCAAAAAAAAAAAAAAATCAACTTCAAACAAACCCATTGTAACAGTGACCTAAAATTTTTTTGCCTCTCATTCATCGTTATTTTCACCANTCAAACTTTCATTTTGCAAAAAAAAAAAAAAAATCAACTTCAAACAAGCCCATTGTAGCACTGACCTAAAAAATTTTTGCCTCTCGTTCATTGTTATTTTCACCATCATATTCAAACCATTTGTTTCTTGTAATTTGTGAGATTAGTTTTTTTTTTTTTGATGTCAAAAGAATTTGTGGGCATCAGACTAAATTCTAAACTAATTTTTGTATTAATTAAGTCTTTTAACTATGTAATCTGACTCAATGTCACTCTTGTGTATAAATTCACTATNTAAAAGTGTGTTTTAAGTGATTTCTTAAAATACTTCTAAAAATTATTTCTCATTAATACTTTTAAAAAAAAAATAGTATTTGAAATCATCCCACCATTACCTCTACCACAACCGCCGCCGCCGCCACCACCACCACCAACATCGTCATCGTCGCCACCGACACTGCCGTCTCCGCTTCTACCACGATCATTGTCACCCCCCCACAACCATCATCGTCTCTTACCACCATCACCGCCGCCTACCACCTCTCACTCTCAATACAACCAATACTTAAATTTATTTATTTTTTTTTTATATTTGTGATTTGATTTTAAATATTAATATAAATATGTTTATTATTTATTATTTTTTTAATATTTTGTGCCTTCAAATTATAATTGGATTGAATATAGACAACGGTTTCGAATTTGTGTTCAGATTATCGGTAAATAAAATATCAAATCATATCCAATTAATCGCATACAGATTAAAATTCAATTCATTAACAGAACATACAGCCACGAGGACCGACCAGAAGACTAATTTTGACTTAAATTAATTGAGAATGTGGTGTTCTTGTGGATGGTGTTTGGACATGAATTTATTGTAATTTAACTCAGATTAATTATTATTTTGATAAAATACAAAAAATATTTTTTTAGTATTATAATCTATCTCGACAATTATGCTTGATGCATTCACACTGCAACTGCTCATCCGCCCCTGTTAATTCTAATTATTTACACAAACCCCGTTGTCATTTGATTGATTTTCTCGGGATTAGGAATCTAATGGGGCTATCGGATTTGGATTACAGCCAAAGTTTTTCTTAATCTTTTAATTAATTTTAAATCACCCAACACACAATAACAGACAAACCCATTTTATTATTTTAACAATTTTTTAAATGGGGTTACAGATTAATTAGTAATAAAAGAAAGGGAAAGGCTACGGTACCACCTTCAATACCGTACCGTCACTTACTACTATTTAAGATTAAGTTACAATTTTTTTGAAGTGTAAGTTACAATTTTTTTAAAGTGGAAGTTATAACTTTTAAAGGTCATGGTCAATCATGATAAATTGGGATTGATAATGAAGTTACAACTTTAAAGGTCAGGATATAACTAATAAAATAAAAATTACAACTGCTCAGAAGAAGTTTATGATCGGTCATATGTATCTGTGATCGATCATGGATTTCCCTTGAGCAATTATAATTTCCCTTTTTTGAGTTATAACTTTATCGTAAAAATAGTAAATGACGATACAATACCGAAAATGATACCGTAGACTTTCGCTCAAAGAAAAGGTGAAGTATACACTTTCTCCAGAAAGTACCATTCTTATCCCATTAGTAATTTTTGGGATTAAGTTGAATCTCTCACTCGTTAATAATAAATTACCTAATAATACTGTAAATCTATTTATTAATCTATTTAAAACAAACAAATTAGAAGGGAGTAGTCTTCCCTCCACATTTCTTAATTTGGTAGAATTTAAAATTTTTTAATTCAAAACCTAAAACTCTCTCCAATGAAATGCTACCATGTGTCATATATAATCACAGTAATGCTATACTGATCAAATTTGGAGACCAAATCAAAAGTCAAAATAATATGGCAGTTGACTTGGATTTTTTTATTTAGTGTCATGTCATTTAGGCCCCAATAAAAATTTCAAATAATATATTGTCATGTCATTTGAGCTTTTAATTTAGTTTTAAAATTTGGTCAATATAGCATTACTCATATAACCATCTCTCTCAACTCCCCCAATAATCAATCCCTATTTTTTATCACCAAAAAATCGTTTATAATTATGTTATCTAATTTCTCAAATGATAAAACGAAAAGAAAAAATGATAAATTAAATTAATGGTATCACAAAAATATCTAAGAATGAGCTCGCTAACCCAGGTCATGCTATCCAATTCGGGAGCTCAACTCAGCTCATCAATATTATTCATAGATCTCGATTTTAGACCTCAACTCCCAGTGTCAATATCTTGAGGAAGTTTATGTAAAGGATAGTTGGATCCCACCAAGTCTTCCCTTTTTCGTTTGACATCAATCACCCAACAACCGCAAGTCTCGTTACATAATAAGAAGCAACCGTTACAAGAGAAAGACGAGGCTCTCGCCCTAGATCAAGCAAAGCCCAAGAATAATTATAAATAGAAGGCAAGGTCCTTGAGTGTGAGATAGCCATTGTAGCTTTATAAAATATTTTTTGCAAACCACACACTTATAAAATATTTTCTGTAAAACCACACACAGTTATTAATAGATTTAGGAGCAAGAGACTCTCTTAAAAGTAGATTAGTCGAGCTCCCGAGCTAGTGAACCACTATAAATACTGTGTGTAATCATCCGTTAATCCTAAAAACCTTATCTCTTAGAGTTTTGGAACTTAGACTGAAATATTCAGTACACCTTATATTCATACCTCTGTCTAGTCGCGTTAATAACATCATCATAACTAATATAAAAAAAAACACGAATTTTAATCCCATGTATCGCATTGGACAAACCACTAGTAGGCTAATAAAATGATCCTATATATAAGTTTTGTATCACTTTGATCTCTTATATTTTTAATTGGCACAACTGTTGCTTAATTAAAAGATGGTATAAATTAATTTATAAGTGTGGTCACGTGCGTATTATGTGACTATACTTTGAGAAATATTAGTAGAAATTTGAAGGATTAATGTGATAAAATTAAAATAATGAAGATTAAACTAATACAAATTTTCGGGTTTGAGAGATCAAAGTGACTCTCTATATGGGTGATCACGCGAGGCACATGTGACTATTAAATTAGTTGTTTTTATTAATCAATTTGAAACAAAATTTTCAATTGAACTAAAATGTCACAATTAAAAATTGCATTAAAAAAAAAGAAATAAAAAAGTTGGAGGGAAAAGAAAATAGATAACTTAATAGTTGGCGTTGAGGTTGAGGTTCCAACTTCCAACTGTCAAATTCTAGAAGGCAGAAGGGGTTTTAAGTCATTTTAACAACATACATATTACATTCCAAGTCCAACCGGCATATGGGTCCACTACAGTCGCTGACACAAAAGAGGCACATGAGCTCTTGGAAACGTGTCATTGTCTTGTGTCTCCACCCGAGCCTACGATCGCATGGTAGCGCTTCCACTGTAAATGTTATGGGACCACTGCTTGTAGCTTTTCGACTTCACATCAGTATTGCATTTTCTCCATTGTTAGGTGTGAGTGCGACTTACTCCTCCCTTACATTAGCTGTCTTTGAAGTTGGCTTAAAATTTTAATTTTTTTTTTAATTTCAGATAAAAAAAAAATTTTGTCATTTAAATTCGGGTGTATTAGATGATTTTTTCATCAACTTTTTAGGCAAAATTATTTTTTATCAATTAATAAAAAATTAAAAAAATGAGGGTTATCCAAGAATTTGCAAGAAAAAATCAATTTTTTTTAAAACACTTCAAATAGTTTCAAGACTTTTTTTAATTCTAATTTTTTTATTTCACTTTTCAAACTTTTATTTTGCAAAAAAAAAAAAAAATCAACTTCAAACAAACCCATTGTAACAGTGACCTAAAATTTTTTTGCCTCTCATTCATCGTTATTTTCACCACCGTATTCAAACCATTTGTTTCTTGTAATTTGTGAGATTAGTTTTTTTTTTTTTGATGTCAAAAGAATTTGTGGGCATCAGACTAAATTCTAAACTAATTTTTGTATTAATTAAGTCTTTTAACTATGTAATCTGACTCAATGTCACTCTTGTGTATAAATTCACTATTAACTTTAATAAATCGTCTCACATGCATATCACTTGTATAATCTTATCTATCTTAATCGTTAACTCAAATGATGTGTATGTAAGGCATTCTGTTAAAGCTAACGACGAATTTTGACGAAAAAACCACCATAAGTTAGATCATTTTGAGTGAATGTTGTCAAAAAAGGCCTAAAATCAGAGGCTATTTTTCGAACAATGAGATAATAGTTTGTTAACACCCAAGATCCTCCGGTAAAAACTCTTTTATAATCTTTCTTATTAGTCAATTTGAGAATGAAATAGTCGTGGCCTAAGTCAATGAAATTAATCTCCACATTTGATAGATGAATAAGATGGATGCGCTTCAACTCACTCAAGAGTGGGGCAACAATGATCCATCAACAAACTTGTTTTAATTTTGAATGCAGTACATTGGATTGCTAAAGAACCACCACCAACGATGTCATGCATCCGTCTGCAATATGGTAAGACACCACCCTTGTGCCAGAAAACCACCCCAACGTAAAACCATTTGTGTTATTGTAATTCGTGAGATTGATTTTTTTTTTATATATATTAAAAGAATTATTTCAAGCATAAGACTATTGAATTTATGATTATAACATAAATTTTAAATAAGTATAAATAATAATTCGCTAATATCATCAACTATAACTAAAATTTACAGTCTCAACTTATTACATTATTTTATTATTTTTTTGTCATTTTTCAGAGGCAGAGGGAATGTGCTATGTCTATGTCATGCTACCTTCTATCTATATCATATTCATGTCAACCCCAACTAGTGGGGGACCAGACACTTGATGAGGGTGCCATGGGATAAGGGCAAGTATAGCTAAAATAGACAACCTTTGGAGGCACCACCCCATTGCTATTTTCCATTAATATGTAAAAGTAAGGGACTGAAGAGGAAATGAAAGAACTATTAGGTGCAGATGCGACCATTTAAAGAGACCAAACAACGGATAATTGGTTACAACTTACAAGTTGTGACTCACGTTCTGCCTATTCGAGTGGGTAAGCTGGCAAATTTTAGGTTTAGCTTTCACAAGACATGCAATGAGCCGTTTCCACATGGTAATCCATTATAAGCCACTAGACAAGCACAAGAGAGACAGAGAGATTTGAACCGCTTCAGATAAGAGGTGGTAATCGAATCATATCATGTCAATTTTGACCATGTTAGTTTGTGTCTTGACATCTTATTAAATTGGATTGTATTATTTTGAATATGGACTAGAATTGAGACGTATAACTCGAAAATCGAAATACCCAGATTTTTTTATGAAGTTCTCGTTCAATCAATTATGCCACATTTAGTCCCCATACATCAAAAATCCACTTGATTCATATGTAGTAAAGTCAAATTTCTGATTTATTCTACCACAATTTATAAAACACGAGATCAAGAAATTATACAATAAATAATTTTTAACTGATTTGTCATGTCAGAAACGGGTTATATCATGCTTCGCATTACTAGATTTATTATTATTCATGTTTTAGAGCCCTATCATTTTCAGGTTTATATCTTGTTAAGTCCCTTGTGAAAAATTGTCACCCTTATGTTTTGTTTGGTACGATGAAAAAGTGGGAAGATAGAAAGTTAGAGAGATAAATAAAATATCATATTTGGTAAGAAAGAAAGGNCTAGATTTATTATTATTCATGTTTTAGAGCCCTATCATTTTCAGGTTTATATCTTGTTAAGTCCCTTGTGAAAAATTGTCACCCTTATGTTTTGTTTGGTACGATGAAAAAGTGGGAAGATAGAAAATTAGAGAGATAAATAAAATATCATATTTGGTAAAAAAGAAAAGTAAGAACGATGGAAAAGTTGATGGATTAACTTTCCTTCTAACTCACAAAAATCAATCCCTCCAAAATCGGAAGAAAAATGCATGAAAAATTAATTATTTATGTTAAGATGTATCTTATTTGTCTATATATCTTTTTATATATACATATATTATGTATACATTAATTTCATATAAAAATACAATGATAAAATATATATGTATGTGTGTATATATATTTAAAAAAAAAATTAAAATAAATATAAAAATAAAATTTTAAATTAAAATATATATATTTTTTCCATCTTAACTAAGGATGAAAATTTTCGACTTAACACGATGACACGACTCGAACTCGATACAAAAATAAACATGTCAACTCGCAACTCGACACGACATAATTAGGTAAATGAGTTAAGTTAGACTTGACTAATATTCGATACAAATCCGTAATGACTTTAACACGAATTTGACATGACACAACTTGATTATCATCCCTAATTTTAGTCAGTACAAAAAAAATAGTTATTTTTATTTTCCATCTATTCAACCAAATATAAAGAAAGGAAAGTGTATTCTTCCTACTATCCATCATTGAATAATAGAAAATATATTTTTCCTACTTTTCATGATTTCTATTTTTAATCCTCTCTACCAAACAGAGCATTAGTATATTTCACTCAAGTTCTCACTACTATTATAGATTAATCATCGCACAACTAAATATAAATAATGAGTGGATCCCCCAAATGGGAAATCAATTCGTAAATAACCACCTCATGGGAAATCAATTATTTTTGGCTACTTCATGGTACATCAAGTTGAGCAATTTCTATAATTGCATATTGACCTCTTCAAACCTATCAGTAATTTTAATTGAAAAAAAAATGTCATGCAATCATTCTATTCCTCGATCAAAATGTTAATTTTGAACATATGTGCATTTGAATCACATGTATATTGACTCATTTACTTTCTTTTCCTCTTTTAAGTTTAAGGCGCGTCTGAACTAATTTATGCGTACTTCAAATAATTTTTTTTTCGATTAAGTCAAAAGCATTTATTTACACCAAAAATAGGATATTCTAAGCTGATTCTAGAAAATTGTTAAGATTCGAACTCAAAACATTTAAGTTTAAAATTCGTCTATGTTATCATTTAAACTACTCATTCGAGTTGAGTCATTCACTTTCATCAATTACAAGTGTTGACTTACTTGTTTTAAATTTCACTTACATTTATAGATTCAAATGTATGTATGTATGTATGTATCTATATAATAAAGTAGTTTACAATTTAAATTTCAAAAGGTAACAAAATGACTTTTGTTATTCTCGGTTGAGATCGTTTTAAATTTTACTTTAAAGCTAATTTAACGTTTAATATTAATACTCTAAATTTAATAGAAAAAATAAGGCTCTAATGATGTGTTTGAAGTGATTTTTTAAAAGTATTTTTAAAAATTATTTCTCATAAATATTTTTAAAAAATTAATAATGTTTGAAACCGTTTCACCACTATCTCTACCACCACCACTCCCACCGCCACCACTATCACCGCCATCATAACCGTCGTCGCCACCACAACCATGATTTAATTTTAAATATGAATACAAATATATTTATTATTTATCATTTTTTATTACACTGTACTTTTAAGCACAAGCAATAACCGATCCATGTATATGGGTCAAAATAATTTCTCTGACCAAGCACGTGAAGTTTTTCCCATGACAATCATGGATAGTGCTAAAATGAGGGACTTAATTGTCGAACAACTTAAAACCGAAAGACTTGATTGTTTATTTTGAGGAGTGCAAATTAATAAATAAATAAATAAATAGTAGAAAGAATTGAAATTCAAGTTGGAGTCTTAATTGAGACGAGTTACTCGAATTCGATTCGGAAATGACTTAGTTTGAGTTCGACTCATGTTTTAAATGAGCTGAACTTGAATAATTTTGTAAATTTATTTAGAAAAATGAGCTTAAATGATTCGGTTCAAGCTCGCAAATTTCGATTCATTTATATGTAAAATAGTCAATCTATTCGACTTTAACTCATTTTCTAAACAAGTAGAACTTAAAAAAAATTTAGTTTCATTTACATAAATGAGCTCGATAAGCTGGAGTTCAAATTCACAAAATCCGACTCAATTAACGCTGTAGATTGAAGGGCATATTAGAGAGACAACACACAAAAAGTTAGGCCGACAATTTAGGAGATGTTATGGGCATATATATAGTTAGAGTCCAAGATACTATTTTTATTTCCTCTATCCTGTGGAATTTGCTGTATTACAAAACTAAATGGAATATCTTTTAAGGTTTCAATGATTAATGTTAGGTGGTTGTCTCTCTAACAAAAATAAAAAAAGAGAGGGGGTTCATGTTTAGCTGTGATAATATGTCGCTTTCTACTTTATCCACCTCAATGTAGTATTATTATATTTCCACCCACACATAACTGTTTTTTAATATTTATTTTGTTTTTGTTGGAAGTTTTGTATTTTGTGACTGAGAAATATTCTAATTAAGTGTTTTTTGAATTCCTATTTTGTTATGTTTGGATTGTATGCTATCGCTCGTGTTATTTTATGGTACTTTGGTTGTTTTTATTTTGTCAAAAAAAAATTGTCAATATGTAAGTTGATAAGTTCAATTTCTTATGCTTAAAGCTTAGCCAACCGTTTAGAATGTTTGTAAAGTAATGTTTTTTGGGTAAATGTAAGTAATGTTAAGTGAAGCAAAAGATTACAAT
Source organism: Ilex paraguariensis (assembly GCA_963454935.2). NCBI lineage: Eukaryota > Viridiplantae > Streptophyta > Magnoliopsida > Aquifoliales > Aquifoliaceae > Ilex > Ilex paraguariensis. The sequence continues at coordinate 245,620 of CAUOFW020002947.1, forward strand.
GTTTCAAGTTATGCATCCTAGGACAACGAATCATAGGATATCAGAAAAAGCGTCCGGGTTAAAAGCATGTGAAGATTTAAAGATAGATTAGTTCGATTTTCATAGTCAGGTGTTTGTCATTCTCAGTATGCTTGATTCGGATTGATTTTGTCTTTTTTTCGTTTTCATTTAATTACATGTAAGAAGGGGGGGGGGGGAAGAAAATAGACTATGTACAAAGTTGTGGGGTGGAAAAAGGATTTCAATAATTAAAACTTATTGCGTGTGTAATGTGAGAAGAAGGGGTCGTGGTCAAACACTAGTCCTTTTGGACTTTCCTACTAGAGTCACGGAGTTAAAGGCAAATTATTTAATCGTTTATTACTTAGTCTTGACCAAGCAAGGCGAATTCTAGTACGGACGAAGAAACATGACCTATTTGAGATTGACAGTTGTCAAATTAAAATTGAAAGCCAACAACAATAAAGTATTTTCACCTATTTTGGTTCATGATGGTTTTTTTTATTGTTTTTGATGATTGGATTTCTCTATAAATAGAAAAAGGGTACTTTAGATCGGAAGTAACCACTAACGACAGAGAAAAAATTGGGGGAATGACAAAGGAAAGAAGAACGATACTTACATTAAAAATTACGATTCAATTGAGATGGAGTTATAATTTAAATGAGTCGAGAGACAATTCAAATTGGGTCAATTAAGAACGATCATAAAAGTTAGAATCAACCCTAATATGTCAAAACCGATTACTATTTCTTGAAATTAGATTGAATTATAATTTGACCCGATTAAATCAATAAATATTTAATATCTTTTATGCCATCCCAAATCCGAGACACTACGTTGACATGAGGGGTGCGATTCCAGAGTGTCAAGGGTAATGATTTTTTTGCTTTTGGTGAAAAGTGTAATCTTCAAAAATACCCAACAAAAGGTTCACTCTCCAAAAAGAACCTGTTTTTATAATACCTGCTGCTCATAATCTTATGCAGGAGACATGCTATCCATGTGCTATGGGAGACATAATGTGAACGGAAACATCTCCAATGGCTTTGCACCGCATTTGAAGAAGATCCGGGTGTGGGTAGCATGAGTAAGATTATCACGGTGACCAATCGTTGAACTTAATGGAATAGTCGATACAAACTTGAACACTTTATACCAAAAAAAAAAATTGAAAATTATATATATTAAAAAAAATTTAAGTTATAAATAAACAGAGTCAAATTCCAAGGATAATATTACTCTAGCTTGATTGGTGTATTGCTAAATTTATTTGGAAGTAAAAGAGACAAGAAGGTTTGAATTGAAGCTTCCTTTAAAAATAGGTTTGTATTAATTGAACCGAAATAATACACCAAAAAAGAAATTTTTGTCTTTAATTAAAATAACTATAGAACATTTAAGGGTGCGTTTGGTAACGTTTTCGTTTTTATGTTTTTTTTTATAAAAAAATAAAACTTAATTTTGTTTTTTTGGTGATAAAAATTAAAAATATAAAACATGTTTGATAGACATTTATATTTAAAAAATTATGAAAACAAAAATAAAACACTTGTTTGGTATTATCCGAAAAATTTACCATTCAAACCCTACCACCCAACCCCCACCGACCACCCAAAACCACCATCCAACACCACCACCAAAACCCACCCCCAACCTCACCACCGAAACCAACACCACTCACCACCGAAACCAACACTACTCACCACCGAAAACCACCCCACTGACCACCACCCAATTCCATCCCTGAAAACCCACCCCCACCACCGAAATTCACCACTCCGATCCCCCAAAATTTACCACTCATCTATATACAGACAATATACATAGATCTAGGGCTTGGGAAGATGATTGAGAGGGGCGNACCGAAAACCACCCCACTGACCACCACCCAATTCCATCCCTGAAAACCCACCCCCACCACCGAAATTCACCACCCCGATCCCCCAAAATTCACCACTCATCTATATATAGACAATATACATAGGTCTAAGGCTTGAGAAGATGATTGAGAGGGGCGATGACACATTTCCCCCCCTTTTCTGCTTTGTCTTCGTCTTTGGCAGAGAGAGAGCGAGAGAGCCGACTGAGAAGGGTGAAAGAGAGAGAGATATGAGTTTTTATACTCAAAACAAAAAAATTCATATTTTATTGCTAAGGAGAATCAAAGTCAATACCTCATTAAATCTCTTTATCAATCGCGCATTTGTTTTTTTTTTTGATGTTTTCAAAAACATCATTTTGGATGTTTTCATATTTTAGCCTTGTTTTCAAAACAGAACAATTAAAAAAAATGAAAACATTCACCAAACATATTTTTATTTTTATTTTTTACCATAAAATGAAAACAAAAACAAAAAAAAACAAAAACCACCGATTACCAAAGACTACCTAAGTTAGCAAGTTGAATTGCACATTTATAAAATTACAATAATAGTTGAAATTATTCCAATCTTCATCAAATTTCGTCCAACGGTATAAAATTTATTCCAACTAAAAACCTCACCCAATAAAAATTATATTTTTTATACTATTTTTAATGTTAAATAATTCAACTATCACACTCCCGAATGTTAGATAACCTTGCATTCTCTCTCTCTTACCTAATTCTTATTTTTTCTTTATCACTTTAATTTTAAATAGCACACTCGATACTTAAATTTTTTATAGTACAAAGTGTCTTCCTGCATGGATTATTGTTGGCGGTTATATCCGTGGGCGGTTGCCTAGTCCCACTCAAATAAATATACACAGGGGCCCAGTAGATGGGTAAACCTTATCTTCCACCAGAGCATTTATCGCCGCAAGTTCGCTATGTCCTATTTAATTGATATTAGTTGAAATATAATGTGATGTGACGTCCCAAAACATATAGGGCTTGTTTGGTTTGCGTTTCAAAAAATAGTATTCGAAAACAGTTTTTGAGAAGAGTTTTAAGAAAGTGGTTTTGATATTTTTTGAGATAAAAAACTTATTTGATTAGATGATTTCAAAAATAATTTTACAATACAGAAAATAGTAAAACTTGTTTGGACAACCTAAATATATATTTGAACAGTAATTCAAACATTAATAAAAAAAATATAAAAAAATTATTTTTATATTGACAATTTCATAATATATATATATATTTACATATATACTCATATCTGAACATCCAAAATTGTTCTCCTCGTTTCCAAAATTTTTCAAAGAAAACTCTGAAAATAAGTTACATTTGTTTTATGTTTCTTTGACTCAAATCTCATTTTTTTCCCAAAATTTAGAGAACAAAAATGCTAGACAAACAGGTTTTGGGTGTTTTTGAATTTTTGAGAACAAAAAACTGTTTTGCAGAAGCTAACCAAACACACTCTCATTTTTTTCCCAAAATTTAGAGAACAAAAATGCTAAATAAAAAGGTTTTTGGTGTTTTTGAAATTTTGAAAACAAAAAACTGTTTTGCACAAGCTAACCAAACACGACCATAATTTTCACAACTGCGTCTCATTTTTTTTCCCAGATGCTCAATCGAAGATTTTAATCCATAACATTCATATCTCAATCGGGCAATTTATATAGGCCCCAAAACTCACACTCATTTAATAAATTTTTTCTATTGAAAATGGTGGTGTGATTTATGCGATTGTGTGGTAGGGTTCACGGCTCAAAAAAAAAATGAATCAAAAATTCGTAAGGGACATTAACGAAGTTCACTAAAATATCCAACCAGAACTAGTAGGCGCTCGATCATTAAACAATCAACACAAGGATAATAAAAGATAATGGAAATCAAAAGGCAGGGGGGTTTATAGTGATTCACTAGTTTGAAAACTTGGATAGTTCACTCTAATGAAATCTCTTGTTCTTATGAGAGTTTTTTATTACTTGGGAAAGACGATTACAATGATTTTGAGAGTCAATTCAAAGACACTTCATCCTTTACAATGTGAGGGATCGGTCCCTATTTATAGTGTGAGGGAACGTGGTTTTGGCCTAATCCACGTGACCCTTCAAGGTTTGTTAGGATCAGGTGAGGAAATATTTAATTGTTGGAGGTTACATTCTTTAGGTGTGACGTGGTCTTTTAGAAGGTATAGATTGTCTTTGTCATTGTGTGTACGACAGTACGAGGGTTATGTTGGTGCCAACTCCTAAGCTGCGGTTCTCGACCTAGGAAATCTGAGCTAGGTAGCTAGAAACTAGCAGCTCAACTAATTTGTTTGATCTGCATGTCTCAAGCTAGAACCTAAATTTCGATGTCATCATGCGGGCCCTTATCGAGGGGGTATATTTTTGAGCTGTATCAGACCGAGTTTAACCTTGAATAATTTTTGGTATCATCAAAAAATAAATCAAGGCAACTCTCGAAATTCCTACCAACGCTGGGGTGCAAAAGCATGGGGGAGTGAATAGGCTTAGATATCATGGTAGTTCATGCCGTAAACTCTTTTTTTCTATGTATCAAGTAGATTATTAACTTGTAGAAGAATTTTAGGAGGAGATTATTGAAAAAAGATAAATGATATTATTGTCTTTTTTAAAAATAATATACTAACTCCATTAGCTCTTTTATATTTTAGTTAAAAGTTATACGGGATTATATGCAAATTCCTAAAGTATAAATAGATAAATTATTAGTTAGTCAAAACCATATATAAAGGTAAAGCAGTTTACCCTTCCATTGAGTAGTATGGGCTATAGAGGATTGAAACATTAGAGAGAGAGAGAGAGAGAGAGAGAGAGAGAGAGAGAGAACAATTGGGGGAGGGGGGTTGCTGATAGAAATGCAATTCGAGTGGGTTGGGCCTGCTGATAGATTAACTTGGGCGTCACACAAGTTTTAAACGCTTCATTTGGGCTTACTCTGCTTCGAATTCAATTCGACCCCTTTAATCCGAGTGTTACACATATTTAATTTTTTATAAACTCCATGTTAAGCTCACATTACACAACTCAATTGAAAACCACTACCGGCCTTTTTTTGGGGTGCAGTGGTTAAGAGTGTTCGAATCAGTTTATGCGTATCTCGGTTAATTATTTTTTCGATCCGATCAAAGGCAGATCATCCACATGATGGATAAATTCCTTATGATCTAGTCTAAGAGATTGATAAAATTAGAACTCAAAGCATCTAGATTTATGATTCGTCCCCATCAATACTCTTGACTTTCAAAATACTTAAAATTCGAGCTCAATTAGGGTTGAATTTGAATTTGGTGCTTGGTTAATTCAAACTCAATCTAAAACAACTCAAGACTACAATTCAAAAAATTAAATCGGATTAAAGTTCTTTTATCAAAATAATTTTTAGTACGAAAAAAAAGTCACGCGTAAAGCTCTGGATAATATTAGAAGTTACGCTGCTCAAGTTATTGAATTTCACAAAAATGGGTCTTGAGTCTTGAGTGGCATTTAATAAATGTGTGAGAAGGCTCCAGCTCCTATCTGATACAAATTGAAAGACATCATGAGAATGCAGTGTGATGCTGAAATGATTGTCTTGTCACCCCTTGCATTTGTTGTCCATCTGTTCGAACCCAATGACCTAAATAATTTGTTGAAAAAAAGTTTATTCATATAAGTCCATTATTACTATTTTGTAGATATTACGGTCCGATATCTGTATCAGTTTATCCATATTTCGATTACTTTTTTTATTTAATATTGTTAAAAATAAGTCATCCGTGTTAAGACTAAAAAATTCACGAGAAATAAATACATCTTGGACATAACCAGATTAGATGTTTGTATGTATATGAAAAGATTAATTGAGTACTCTAAGAAGTACAAATATCGCTTAATTAGCAAAAAAAGGATAAGAAAAGATATAGATCTACTGGATTTATTTTTTCTCAATTTGCTCCAATACTACTAGATCATCAATAATAAAACCCTAAGAGGGACTCCCTTTAGTACAATTATCAATACATGGTTGTTGATCATCTACGATTGGCAATTTTTATTTTTTTTAAAAAAAATAAAAAGTGTATTGAGCGTGATTTTTTTTGTGTTACAATGTGTGTAGGCTTGTGTAGTTGTGCCCGATTACTTCTTGAGTTCAATGATTGACTATTGTGGCTTGGTATTAAACATTATTTAACTCTAGAAGAATAAAAAAAANGCGTGATTTTTTTTGTGTTACAATGTGTGTAGGCTTGTGTAGTTGTGCCCGATTATTTCTTGAGTTCAATGATTGACTATTGTGGCTTGGTATTAAACATTATTATCTTTCACGTTTGTATTCAGTTAGTTTTTTTCTCGATTACTTATTTTTCATGAAATAAAACCCATTATTATAAATGGATTTTTCTTTATTAGACCATGAATATAATCTATCATTGAAAGCAATTAAACCGAGTCCTAATTTGATAGTTGGACAAATTTAAGGGCATTAATGTCTAAAGCCGATAATTAAGCCTCAAACTAAGCAGATAAGTCATTGCCATTTTTTTTTTCAAAAAGGCAATCAAGTCTTATCAAAACATTTTTGTTTTTTTACCTCTCAAACCTTAATCTAAATAGATTTTTTTTTATTTTTTTAATTAATTGATAGACAAGAAATCACGAAATTAAAGGGCTTGATTTTTTCGTATGATACCCGTTTTGTAAATGGGTCATCCTGACTCAACATGATAATATTAATAAACAAATTGGATATATGTGAAATTAATAAAAAAATATATAATACACCTTATTTATATATCGGTTATATATAATTTATATACAATACAAACTTGATATGACATTATTTATTATATAAGAATTAATAAACGAATCGAATATAGATCAAACATTTTTTGATACGAATATGTTAAGATCCGACACGAACTCATATCACCCGAGATGATGGATAGACTTAATTTCAATTATTTTTTTTTACCATAAACTTATCCTAAAAATAAACAAGGCCAATAAAACTATAAAAGTCTTATCAAAATAATTTTGTTTTTCCTTCTCATACCTTATTTTTCAAAAAAAAAAAAAAGAATAATTCGAATTAGAAACGAAATCCAATCAAGAATCTACCTGCCGCCATCTGCGCCGTAGGATAAGGGCCCCAGCTGACTAAACTGCCTAGGATTCTCACTGCCCCACGAACTCTTCACGGTCCCTTTCACCCAATCAAAACTCGCCACGTCACCATCCCGCTCGTATCCCCACTTCATATATATAATAACCTCTACGGTTTTGTGTATTTTATTCACAGCAGTAACAGTTGCTGGAAAATTTGGCGGGCACTCACAAGAATTTCAAAAAGAGAACAAACCCTAGGCGGGCGGACCCATTCTCTCTCTCTTTCTCTCTCCCTCTCTCTTTCTCTCTCCAATTTTCTGTACTGCTAGTCAATTCATAGGATTCTCTCTGTGGTTTCTTTGAATATCTGGAGGTTCTGAGGTTCGTATTTTTCTGTTTTTGCGGTTCATTTCGTGTTTGAATTTTTTAATTTCTGGCATGTTTCGATTTAGCTTGGATTGTACTGGTCTGTTTCGTATGTGTACATATGTGTGTGGTTGTGTGGGAGTATCTGGTGGTTTTGCGAATTGTACTTCTCTGTTTCGCCAAATTGGTGTTGTTTTAGGGTTGAAATTTTCATTTGCCGAACTGTTTCTTTCAAATGAGCTTTATGTGTTTCCTTTTTGGTTTATACATTCTTTTTTAACATTGTATTGGAGTTTTTTTAGGGGTTTTTTGAATGGTTTTATGTTGTTAACAGGGAGATCGATTGGCAGGATGGTTGAACATGGTTTTGATTATGTAAGCTTTGATAGTGTCTTCTATGCAGTTGCTGATATGCTAATTGACTTCTGTATCACTATCTGTCTATTCTTCGGTTAAAATGTTTGGTTTTCGTTTTCTTTTTAATGGGGGTTTTGACTTCTATGCGTGTTTCAGGTTCAGTGAATCCTGATTGTAAAGGTATTTTTTTAGCCCTGCTGGGAATAATATTTGAGGAAATTGTGAAAAAGTGTAAAGATTTTATAATACAAGAGCACAAGGAGATAAGATTGATTGCAAAACGGGGAGAAAGGAAGGAAATAGTATGGGGAAAGTATTTCCAAAAGATAGGGAATCCAAGACTGCTAAACAGAAAAGGAGGTTACGGAGTTCGAGCAGCAAGTATCTGAGGCCAGGTGCCCTGGCTCAGCTTCGCTACAAGAAGGTGTCAGCTGCTAAATCCTGTACAGATCTTGGAAAGAAAAGGGTGGCCGTGTTCGAATCTCAGAAGACAAACAATGAGGAAGTAGTAACTCAGACTATGGGCATTGATAAAAGCCCCACAGTTTTATCGCCTGTAAAGTTTGGATTTGGTCCTGTAGTTGGACCCTTAGATATGCTGAGGCAGAATAATCTGCAGAGAACGCCAAAGACGCCTTGTCATGCAGATTGCAATTCTGAGTCGAGGCTTGAATCTCTCCCAATGGATTTACTGGTACTTCATATATTTTTCCATGTTTTGATTGCTTGATCTAATATAAATTCTGAAATATTTTGAAATTCCTTGTCCTTGTAGAGATCAAAAGTTTCTGATGGTTCAACGCTTTGAAATTCAGCTTCTTAACATCTAGTCAGTTATGATTTAGTTAGGATTTCTTGTGGTTATATTGCTAGTTGTGTTTTTGTTGTGGTTCAAACTATCAGTATCTATCATGCTACTGTCAGCAATGGCTTAATTTTTTGGAAATGACTGAGAACTAATGATGTGTCTTTTGTTGGTAATTTGCAATTTAAAGTTTTGATTCGATTCCTGTCAGCAGATCTTGGTGTCTTCTTGGTCATATTTCCAACTTTTTTGTATTTTAATGGTCAGAATTCCTTTTGTTTGGGATGTTACCGAGTAATATTGTCAGTTGATAATTTGAATTACCATTAACCGATAAAGTTGTCAAATTGTTGGACTAGTAATAACAATGACGGTTTAGGTTTGGATCCAATTAGCAATCACTTTGTGCAATTTATAGCAAAGGTTAGATATGTGCCTAGTCTATGTCTCTTAGTATGCTTGATTAATGGTGGCCAAACTGGGTATTGAACTTTTAACTTGACTTGCATATCTTTGATTTCAATATGGTCATCAAACCGCACTTCATACATGAAATGGTGTTTCTGCGTAAATAGTTTTTGTGGTGGAAAATCTTTAAATTGACTTTACTTACCAAACGAAGTTCACTTCTGTGAGTTGGACAAGCTGAATAGGTATATGTTTTGTTTTTCTAATTGCAAGAAACTCAACTATTTAGCATGCACTGGACTTCATTTACTTCACTTTTTTTTTTTGAAAAATGAGCCTAGAAGAAAGAATCCTATCTGATTGTCAAAATCATGTTTCAACAATGCAACTTGTTAGTTATGTGCAGTGTACTTTGTTTTGACAAAATGAATTTTTTGTTAAGGATATATTATTTAATGGGCTGCTGATCATAATTGAGAGGTCGGTCTGATACTGTCAAAGCTTCTTATGGCAGTGTAGATGAAATATCTCCAGCCATGGGGGGAAACTTTAAAAATATGGTGATTTGTATTCTGCTGTCTTTTTTGGAGATTTCTCTTTTTATCCTTTGATGATAACAGTCCTTATTCTCCGAAGTTTATAATTGTTTTGGAGAGTTTGGTGACTTACTTTCATCAGGCTTAGTATATATGTCACAGAGGCAGGTGAATTGGAAATATTGGTGTTTAAACCAGTGCTATTGAGTATGGGTTTGGGTCGCTTGATGTCTATTCAGCAAAGTCTAGAGCATTTTCTGTAGATTCCAGAACATTCCACACACTTTTGCTTGTAGACTAGAGACATCAATGTGCTACTTTTAGAGGCTTGTGCATGTTTTAGGAAAGCTGCTTGGTAGTATGTAAATTCAGGTGCCTAGTTTCCAACTGATGTGTGTCCTACAAATATTGATACTTATGGCAATTGTTATAAGTTAACAATTCTCGTGTTAGTTTCTACCATCTGATTCAGATAACAGTTAGCAACACAGAGATCAAGAGTTTTTTTTTTTTTTTTTTTCATTTTTTGGTCCAAAGAAATTGGAGAGTTCAGAAAAGGTGTTTTGGACTAAAATTCATTTTGGACAATCAAAAAGTCATCTTGCTATATTATCTTGTGACTGAAAACTTGACTGATCTTGATTTTTTTTGTATTAAATTGGCTTCTTTGGCTGTTAACTTACTTAGACATGTTACCTTGTGTTTATATAGATATTGCTATTGCTGTTGCTAATCACTGTTGACTGATATTGTCCAATTTCTAATCATGTTGGTTCCCTTAAATTTACAGCTGGAGTTCATTTCTCAAGAGTCTTTGTCTCTATCTAACTCTTTCATCTGTCTGACTGTGCGAGCGTTTGTATGTTTTTTTTTTTTTAAAATTGGCTTCTCTTTCCATTGTTGAGAATCCTAAAGAGTTGCTATGAGTGTGTAGACATGATTCGACACTCAACTTTTATTGCTTGCCATCAAGTTTACTGACAACCAAAGGCAATCAGTAGTCAAAACTTTATGCTGGATTAGAAGTTTTTTCTCATGTTTTCCCCACCATAGCTATTGACATTTTTTGTAGATTTATTGTCATCCAATTTTTGGTTCTGATTAACTCACAAAAATGAACTGTGTATCTTTATTTTTAGGTTTACTGATTATGTTCATTTTTTGTCATTTGAGGTCAAAATACTCTGCCACCTCCACCATGATCAACTTAGAGCAGTTTTCCATGTATCTCACAGGATTCGAAAAGCTGTGAGTTTCTCTCTTTCTCACTCTCGCACCATCTTGCCTATGATTGTATATGTGTGGATTTTTTAGAAATGAAAAAATAAATACTACTGCTTTTGGAATTTGATCAGGTTGTACTCGCTAGGCAGTTCTACTTCAATTACACTACTCCAGATCGGTCTCGACAAGAGATGTTGAGGGCAATAACTCCACTCCCCACAGAGCGTTGGCCTTTTGTAAGGTGGGTAAATCAACTCATGAATATCAGTCAGGATCCTTATTAGCCCTCTCTTCAACTCCTTATATGTTCCTTGACCTTCACTTGCAGCAAGGGAGATGGAAAAGGTCTTTGGGAACAAAGCCCACACACCCCAAAAGCACCAAGGCATGGTCCTCGCCCGCCATCTCGTGTCAAGTATGCGGACATGCGGCAGATAGCAGCAGTTCTCTTTCAGGAGTCAACATTTCCTCCCAGGTGCATGGTGCCATCAGTTTTACCGAAACCCCTATGCAAATCGTTGGCTTCAAATCGGGTTCTCTTTTACGAGGATGAGTTATGCCAGGCTGTTGCTCAGAATAAACTTCTTTGATTTATATGGTGATTGTTTTTTTATCCAGTCTTGTTCTTATATGTATATATAGTATGTTCTCTATCCTTCTAGTGGTGGGTTTTTTTCAGTTGAAAGGGTACAATTTTGTAGGTTTGCATAGGCAAAACTTTGGGTCATGGACTTTTAGAGTTGCATTATTAGTTTAGGGATTTCGATGACTTGTGGTAATAATATATTCAAACTGCCTATTTGTATAGTTACAAAGATATTAAGAATTGGTGGTTGTCCCCCCCACCCTTTCCTCCTTTTTTTCTCCTTCCCACAGTGTTCCAGCCTAGGTTTAGATTTTGTTTTTCTGGCAGTTGAAACTCTAAAAAATGGTTCTTTGCACAGTGAAAGTATTCTTCAATTCCATGGTACCGAATGTCGCCTCCCATTGTGGAAACTTAAGGCTTTCTACGAGCTTCAGATAAGGCTGAATAGTTTTCCTTTTACCAGCAATTTCAGAGAAAATATTGGCAGACAACTAATTGTTGACCTTGTACATCATCTCCTGTAGAGTTTCACATTCTAATTTTTAACATCCAAGCCAGAAAAACATATATAGAAATGAATGTAGATTGTTAACGAGATACATAATCATATTACATGTACAGGCTCTATAATACTCGAACAAAACAGGCTGTAAAGATATGTATAGTCTTCTTTTTTTGGTAAGTAAGATATGTATAGTCATTGTGAAGAGGTATAGTGACTTTTTTACGGTGTTCAAGAAGTAAACAACAGTTCACCATCTGGAATAGGAAGATGTGGCAGGGCAGAATCAATGAGCACTTGCGAGGAATGAATGCTGGCAAACACTGCACTGTCTGGTTTCAGAACCAGAGGCTGGAACCTGGACCTGCAACCAATTTCAATAGTATGAACGGTCTAAAAATGTATGTTCAAAACTTTTGGACTTTCACCCACAAACTACATAAGTGGGCAGAGGCACACTATTCACCAAAAATAACAATCTTCAGCAATTGTAAACTGGCTAGGGATGGAAAACCTGCAAATGGACTGTGCAAGTTGGACATTCAACCTCCCTCATCTGCATTCCAGGTCCATCAGACTGCATACCTGTAAGAGGCGTATTATTTCAGATGAGGAAAGGAAGAAAATATGTGTCAAATACATGTAGCACAAATTCATAAAAAAAAATTTCCACCAAGTAGATAATTGATGAAGTAGAAAGAAGCATCTCTGATCAGAACAACATGTTCTAGGGATTAAGTCCTAGTTTTGTTGGATGAACAGATTTGACCCACTAAAAAATCTGTTTAAGAATTGCTGACTACCTGTTGATGTCTTGCGATTTTTGTCCATCACTTCCTGTTACAAATCATTGACCACATGTCAAATCAGTGGGCATTAAAAACAGTAAGATAGATTAAGAACAAGAGACCTCCACATACATTGTACAAAGGAAAAAGAATAGAGATGGTACTAATTTAACAAAGGATACCCCAAATGTTTTGACCCATCAAGTGTACAGCAACAGAAATAGCTTACTTCCATCAAGTGGGAGATTGGAAATATTCATCCTCATTTCATACATTCAGCTCTAAAAATACATTAGGGAAGACTTTATCTTTAACAATCATAGTATATTCTCAAGAATAGGTTCACAACAAACTAATATAATTAGCTATTTTTGTATCGCGTAATAATGCAATGGTGAATTTATGAACCAATTGAAATTTATAGGTGCACATTAAAAGTAATAAATGCCTCTCCAAACTTCCAATAATCAACTTTTACTAGCAACAATTTATATCGGCCATTATATCCTAAACCTAGACATTATGGGCAATGAAGCAACAAGAAAAGCTTATTAGTGGTAGACAGAGGTGTTTTGCTTTTGACACCAACATTTTCGCAGCTCATTAACTTAAAATTGAGAGTGCAGCACACCTGGAATTACATGCATGTTAAGAAAAAAATGTGTTTGGAGATGGAACTACTACTAAACATGCAACATGAAACCCAAAAGCATGGTAAAAGCACAGAGTCACCTGAAGTCTTTTTGCAAGATCCTCGTGAGTCTGCAGTCTAGCAATTTTTCCAGCTGTTTCCTTTGCATTAGTCAGCCTCTGGGTAACTTCTGCCTGCACAAAATTGAAGGAGATCATGTAGCATAGTGTCTCTAAAAGGCCTCACAGAGAAAAAAAAATGTCTTCTAGATCTTAAAAAGTTTCCAGTTTCATGAATCATGCCAGAAACCCAACCGAAGATGTACAAGCATAAAAATGACTGATTTGAACAGTCCTTTGGAAGTTTGCTACGGAAAGATGCATGACCTACGGGGCAACCCATGCATGAGAGGGAAGAGTTGGATTGGATAGAATCAGCAAGTTCCAAGATCTTCAACCATCAACACACGTTGAACATTGACACTTGGTTTTGACAAGATGGCAATTTTCAGCATTAGATTACAACCGAATTTCATGCTATACAATGTTTTAGATGGACTATTTTTATAAATCAACTTAAATTATGTGTTAAACCAATTACATGAAACCAAAATCTTCCACACAGCTTGTGTTCAGTGACTTCGCACACTCTGACACAGGCTTGCTACTATACTATTCTCAAAATCACATATTATTTGTCATTGAGATCTACCCGGGACAATACTTCTTCCCATTATGTGGTAGTCTTATGTATAGAATACACATCAACAAAAAAGATTCAGTAACATATGCACGTACCATGCATCGATCACATACACGGACAGGTTGAGCATGCTCATCTGCAGTGAGAGCAATTCTACCTTGGGTGCACTTGTCACAGAAAATATCCCCACAGTTCCTACAATGATGCTGAAAAAATGGAAAAAAAAATGAAAAGAATGAGGATCACGATCCACAGAGGTCAATATCCAGTCAAGGTAGTAATAGCACATAAAATCCCAAGAATAAAACTAAACCTTTCGCCAAAATGCTCCAAAATCTGTCCCACAGGCATTGCACTTGGTAACTGCTTCATCTGGAACCTACATGAGGAAAACAGAGCTAATAAATCAAGGCTTAGTGAGCCACATTGTTTATTCACAAAAAATGACAATTCTAATCACCAATCCACAGCATCTGAACAATAACATTAACACATGGAAATCAACAGAACGATGTAACAAAATCTAACCCAGTGATCTTTCTCCTCATCTCCAGGCTTCATCAAGTTCATCCAATCAGCAAATCCTTTCTTCTTTTCAGAGGGTGGCTCCGAGACCTTAAGAGAATCAGAAGGTTTACCGCTTCCACCTATCTCCTTGAACTGCTTCCAAGTAATGATTGTAAGGTAAATTTATACAAGAATGTCGGTGCAAAGAATAAACATCCACCACACTTACAAACATAAGCCAACAAGGCCACATCATTACCCTTGCCTGATAAAGATAGATGTCAAAAACAACATGCATGTAACTTATCAGTTCAATAGCAATCCAGAGCCAGTCTATTAATCAGGGGTCTCAATTTAATGTACTGCATATCTCGCAGCCCTACTGAAATTGGTTAACTCTAACTTTTCCCATGTCCACAAATGTACAAAGTAGAGAAATAAACATAATATATAAGAATGAATTGTATAACTTTTGGAAAAACACACACACCCCAAGAGGACCATAGAATCCAACATAAGATGTGTCAAAAGAATGAATTTTACAACTAAGGATTCTATCCGTTTATGATATTCATTTAGAGATGCCGGCATGGATGAGGAAAAAGTGGGTAGGTATCCTGAATAACAGGACCATCAAACTCTACACCAAAATCTGTGCAAATAAATGGACACCAACAAGACCTATCATATCTTAATTTCTGCCACTATATGTGTGCTTAATTTCAAAACCCTGTAATTTAAAAATAAAAAACAGGTGTTAACCATCCCTCACATTGAAAGCTAAAAACTGTAGCCACAACGCTGCAGGGCATCGAAAGCAACCATAACCAACGATAAGTTCAAGTAAGCCTCAAAAAAGGAGATAGGATAACCATCAAAAACCCCTTGTACGGCCACATGATTTTCTGCAGCTACAAATGATGCTAATACAGCTGTCTCACCTGTGAACCATCGTGATAGCTCCTCAGTTTGCAAATAACATCGTCCAATGCATGTCCAAGCCATGATACCTTTTATCACCCCAACTTAACAGGCATTAATTGAAATATAACTCACTCGACTAAGAGGCATAATAAGTAAGAACTTAACAATCCAGTAATCAGCATAAATGATATTAACTGCCCCTTGTGACTCTTAGTCGATGTATATCAACCCTTATGCACGAGGAGAACATCTTAATTTGTCCTTACAACAAGTCTAAAAAAGGGCAGTTCATTGCACTAGGCTCCCGCCACTAGCTGGCTATAGACTGTTTCTACGAATTGAACCTTTTGAAGCTCACACAATGAAGCAACTTTACCTTTACACCACTCTCTATTCTTACAACAAGTATGCTAGAATGATTAAGTCTTGGTGCATGGCATAATACCACATGCTTTAATTTTTTTTTTTTCCTGTGGCTAAAAGAGTGCATGCATGCATCCATCTGCATGGTTCAAGGTTGAAGGTTGCGGTATCAGCCCTTGATTTGGGGGCCACTGAGACACATCAGTCACAGTGCAGTATCGGCTGATATGCCCAAAACACTATATAGAAGGCTCAAAAAAATTAAAAAATATTGTAATAAATGTAAACATCATCATCAATGCATCATATCCCTAAAAGACATTATTTAACATATTAATCATTGTGAAAAAGAATAACAAGGATACTACCGAAAAATATTTATTATCATCTATATTCAAGGTTAATATAATTTAATTTGTAATTTTTAAAAATTATAAAAAAATATAAACGTATATATATAGTTAACTTAATAGTTTTAAAAATGAAAATCTATTTATAAAAAAATTCTTCATTTAATTATTTATTATGAATCTAATTAGATCGATTATATGTACATTTAATTATTAAATCATCAATACATATACAAAAACAAACTTAAGGAGTTAAGTTCTAATTAGATTATATGATAAATACTAAAAATTATATAATTAAAAAAAGTGGGCCAAAATAGAAAAAACAAAAAGAAAAG
Organism: Ilex paraguariensis; assembly: GCA_963454935.2. Lineage (NCBI taxonomy): Eukaryota > Viridiplantae > Streptophyta > Magnoliopsida > Aquifoliales > Aquifoliaceae > Ilex > Ilex paraguariensis. The sequence goes on from CAUOFW020002947.1 coordinate 262,003, forward strand.
GGGGGAATAAATTTTTGGGTTTGATAAAGCCAAAGCCTCTCTCTTTAACTCTCAACTTCGACGAACAGACAGAGAGAGAGAGAGGGCGCACAAAGATGATGGGTCTCTGCTACTCGAGACTCATTGTGAAGGTTGGGTCTTCTGCTATCGAGTAGTTCGATCGTCGAGCAGCCTAGGGTCTGCGATGTTGATCGATGAACTGCGAAGAAGAAGGAAAGTAAGAACTACAAAAAAAAGAAGGAAAATCCGATCTGCGATGTTAATCGATGATATTGGGCCTCTGATTAGGGAGATTTACCGTAATTTTTCAAGTTTGTGTTCAATTTTGTTCTAACTTTCTTGTTTTATTTTTATTATGGTAAAAATGGTCTGATTTAGGGTTCAATTTCTCATCTTTTTTGTCTTTTTTTTGACATTTTCTTTGTTGCTTGGACGATTCTGTGCGTATTAGTTCGATTCGAAAGTGAATCGGCCGAGTTTGCCCAAGTTGGACCGAGTTGAATTCGAGTTTGTCCGAGTCAGAACCGATTCATGGTAGACTCGTGATAGTCTTGTATCGTGTATCGTTATCGGATCGACGCCTGCCGAGGCGGATACGCCTCCGTCAAGTTGTATCCAACTCGGCTGATACTTTGAACCTTGATGGTATGGCAAAGCAATGATTCTCCGTATAGAAAAGTTGCAAATGGTTGCCCCAAACACTAAATTAAAAAGTGAGTTTCATTGATGCCACATTTACTTCATTGTCACCAAGAGCAACAATCTTCTATTTAGCCCTCCCTCATTTGTTCCTTGGTCACAAAGTTCATGAACTTTTTATCATGCGTTTAATTTGTAAAAATTGCCATGCCTTAAGAATCGGCCAATTTTCCGGTCAATATTGAGAAAAAAAAAAATAAATCAACACTTCCCATCATTTCACCAACAGAATAAAAAATAACAAATTTCCAAGGAGAGGGCTGCATCATCAACAACATGGTTCATATATCGTAGCATTACTCCAAAAAAATAGCATATGGAAAGCAGAATAAGACTATAGTTGGGAGCACATTGATCAAAATAAAGCATCAACAGGAAATATAACAACCACCTGAATACTTGCTGCTGTCACCGCGTCCAGAATGTTGTTTGTGGTATAGCTATTTGATTTTAGCCTGACACGTCTTGGTTCAAAATCCATGGAGCTTTTAGCCCAAAATGCAAATATATATGAGTCCAATACCTAAAAGTGTAATTGAACAATCCCGAACACAATTTTAATGGTAAGCTTTTTGCAGATGAGACAATACATAGTAAATTTCACTCGATACAATTCAACAGACTTACCTCCCATCTTGTCACAGTCTCCAATGTGTATATTTTCAGTGTCCGACTAGTTGCTGGATCAAGTATGCGAATCCCATCCAGACCAACCTGGAATTTAATCACAACCAACATTATAATTTCAGATGTAGATGCTTGAATACTGAATTTACCACAACCAAAAACATATATAATTTAAATCACAGTTCTAATATTTTCTGCCCCCTAAAGCAATCAAATGTCTAGATACCAGTGGCTAGTTGCAGATGCACAAATAGCATAAACAGCTAATTATACAGAGATAATAGAGGAGTGGAATCATTCTGATCAATACGCCCATTTGAGTGGTCAGCATAATTTAAACTCTAAGAATAAAACAAAGACAATTGAAGTTAAGACAACTGGGAAAACCCGAAGGATGAACAGCTTATCCCACAAACCTGGCAAAGCACATCCAAGTCGCTCTGACCTACGCTTTCTGATAAAAGCTTGACACGGAATTTCTGCACACCACTCTTCACATCCTCTTGCTCCTCAGTCTTCGGAATTGCTTTAACAATCTTACCGAAACTTCCTGATCCATTTTGTTCCTTCCCCTTAGAAGAATTTATCGGCCTCCCATAATCATCGAAGATCGCCCCAGACGATGACTCAGACTGAAAGCCTCGAGCACCATAAGGCTCTACCTTACCTCCACTGTACTTATAAACACCACCACCGCCACCAACAACATCATCACCAAACCCTCTATCATCATACATGCCCTGATATCCAAATCCACCATAATTCGTAGTATTACTTATGGATAAATTATCGACACTGGGAACATTCGAAGCACTGTACGAGGCAGGCGAATATGAAGCCGACGAAAACGATGAATTGGGAACTGAATTATAATTACGGTTCGAATTCTCATAGTTCAAATCCGATTGATTCTGATCGTACTGGTAATATGGTGGTTCTTCTGGAATGAGATGAGGGAAAGAGTAAGGTTGCTGTTGATTAGAGGTATAAGATGATTGAAGATTAGGGTTTGGATGGTACGTGAGGACATGATCGGGATTCTGGGTGTACGGAGGGTATGCGGAGGAAAAATTGGAGTAATCGGAGGAAGAGTAATTGGAGGAAATTGGGGGAGCGGAGGCGTATGTGGTAGCTAAGGGATTATTGGGCTGTGGATCAGTTGAGGTTGTAGAGGCAGGATTAGGGTTTTGGAAATGGGATTGGTAGGTTTGGTAATACGAAGAGCTCATGTCACTTTGCCGCATCTCCGAAATTCTTCGATTGGTTTATGGAGAGAGGGAGGGGGTTCAGCGTTTTGAGGGCAAAAAGAGACGATGAGAATTTTGTGCTTGAATACTGGATTTGTGTTGGGAATATAAAAATGTAGCGTGGGAGAGAAGTTTCAGGGGGAGAGAGAGAGAGAGAGAGAGAGAGAGAGAGAAGAGTCAAATAATAGACCCCCGCCAAATTCCATTGGTTCGGAGCCTCGGGTCCTGACCTATGTATATGAACGGGTTTGGCTCCTAACACACTAAGAGGAACGGCACCGTTTTGGCCAAAACACACAGTCAGCAAACAAATCCGCAACGACGCCGTTCAACTCGAAAATCATTGAACCCACATCGACGTTTGCCCACCATGTCTTAAGCGACTTGCATAGTCACTCCATCAACATTGCCCATCAAGTCTTCCTTAAGCAACATGGACAGTCCATCCATCAACGTAAATCACTCTCGCCCAAATCAGAAAGAACTCGTCTGCACAAAGTTTGTAATCACTAGTAGAAATTTCAAGTTCTAATTGATCTCTCTTTCTGTCTCTCTATAGCAATTGGCTGACACTTCGACTTGGTTTCCTCCAATTTCACACTCTCGAATAATTTTGATGTTGTTTCAAATTTCTTAGTTCACAAAGTTTTTTTTTTTTTTTTTTTTTTAATTGCCTATTAGAATCTTGGTATAGTTTTTGTGACTATCATTGGTACAATCTTGATAAGAACTTGTAGCCGATACTTAATGTTAGAGTTTTTTGTGATTTCGGCTGATTTGGGGAAAAATTTTTATACCGATCAAAGCATCGTAGTCGAATAATTGTCAAGTTTGACAAGGAAGACAATAACCAATAATTTTTGTTACAGCGAGGAAGACAAATCAATAAATAGTTTTCGTTTGGCCGGATAAGAAGACGATTGTGGTTTGACAAAATCGTGCGTTTTAACAATTTGTGGGGTCAAAGGTTTGAGTTGAACTCGTTGTGGATTTGTTTGCTGAATAGTGTATTTTAGCACTCTTTGTTCTTAACAGCACAGTGTGCTGTTAGACCGCCAAAATCAGAGGGGCCAAGCCAGAAACTATGTCCAATACAACCGAGCGATTAGTCTGGGAATAACAAATCGGATATTCTGATTGATTCCGAGTCTTCAAAATTGTGGTAGCTTAGTGAGGTGAAACTTCTTTTTCAATGCTCAGAGTACATAGTAGTACCTTACCCTCGACTTTGACATAAGTGCAATAGGGTCTCCAATAAATTACTATGTGGTGTTGATGGACAATACTCCATAGGGGTACAACTTAGGTGGACCAACTCGAACCAAACCTGAAAAAAGTAGGATTTAAGTTAAAATTTTTAATATTTGAATTAGGCCTAGATTAAAAAGCTCTAATCCAAATTGAATTCGGGTAATACCCAATTTGAAGTCTCAGGTTACCGAGTTCAACCCGAACTCATCCCGAAATATATATAGTTTTATATAAAAAGAAAATTAGCCAACTAGTGTTGCTTTTCCATTTGCGCCGTTGATGCCTTCTCTCTCCCATTTCTCGGTCGCCTCTCATATCTCTCCCATCTCTCATCCATTAAGATCAGGTGTTCTATTCTTTTATCTCTCAATGTAAGAGTAGCCTACAAATGTATGTCAAAGTGAAAGCTCTTATCTCTCGAATGTCTCTCATCTCTCCAGACTATTGCCATTGTCAATAATAACTGAGGACTCCACATCCTTGATCCTTATTTGTTCATCTATGATGTCCAGGGGCACTACATAGAGTGCCTAAGGTTAGAATTTGAATTTCATAATTATAGACTCATTCCTTAAATGTTAGCGTTTGTACATTTTGGAGCATTATTTTATTAGAGATTTGCAAGAAAGCATAAATCCTCTATTCCTAATATTTTTTAACACCATATCGAATTTGTACTTTAAGTTTTAATCATTGTTACAGCTCTCTATAGGCTTTTTCTCTTCTTTTTTTTTTTTCTGTAAAAGGATTGGAGCTTTTTCCATTGAAGTATGAAAAGTATATAAGGCTATAGTTGGAATCTTAATATCTATATTGACTGACGTTGAAAGAAAGGTATGTTTTGTTGATCAAGTCGGAGAGAGAACTATTCCTTCATGCTCGCCTGGTTATGATCTCGCTTGTTTTCTTTCGCTTTCCTTGTGTTATTGTCTCACTTTGCTTGTATGATTTATGACTTTTATCTCAACCTTGCAATCTTTCTAAAGCACTATAATATCTCCTCAAAAAGTTGAAACTTGACTTTGAGAAAGAAGGTGTAAGGGTGCCAAACCCTTCGTTTTCTCGCTTGTTCACTAATTCCACTTCCACAAATTGGCACTAGCACTAGCACTAGCTTCGTAATTAGAACTAGAACATGCACACACCCTTCATTCGCCCTTGACTAATATAATAATAGAAGGTAAGACAAAAGTAGTTTAAAGCCTTTCCAATTACCTGAGATGCCCTCGATGAACTGTCTAAAATTTTATATATACAACTATATAAATATAGATTTTGAAGTATGACTAATATAATGAAGAATCTTAGTTCTTGTACCTTGCGTGGCATCTCCCAGTTTACCGCGGCTTGCACGCACTTTCTATTAATCTATCTATTGTGATCGTGCAGCAATTATGGTGAATAGTAAGGAATCAAACAATTAAGAAAACAAGAGAAAAATAACACACAGAGATTTACGTGGTTCGGCAATGTGCCTACATTCACGAGAGCGAGCGGCCGTTTTTTTTCATTATTATAAGTAGGATTACATCTTAAGTATTTATATAACCCTAATACGGACGTATTTACAAAAATACTCTTGTACCGTACCGCGGGGGCGTTGCCCCCGCACCCCCAACTAATCAGCGTCCCCTTTATACAAATCCCACTTTGGCATCTGCCTTCTTACCATTATGTACACAGCAAATATGAGCCGCACATACTCTAACACTATCCAACTTATGTTGTCGCCAATCTAATGCCCAAGAAACTAGACCTTATGCAAAGCACCTTTTCACATAGAACTCTTTATTTGGTATGATTACTTCACCTTGGGAGCTATGTTGGTAGCTTTTCTCCTAGAGTTCAGATCAAGAAAGCCCCCCTCAAGGATGGAATATTCCAAATCATGAATGGAGTAACTCAGATGATGATTAGGACTTCTAAGCTTAACAACACTGATTGTTCTCATACTTATCCAGTCTTAGGGGATGTGGGGAGTGCAACACTTGATGGCTGGACTTCTGAAGTTGATGAATTTTTGGAATGTAGAGTCTAATCTTATCATGTCAGATGGTTCATCTTTCTAAAGAAATAGCCCAAGTCAACCAGATGTAGTTACGATCTAACAAGAAATGACCTCCTGTTCCGAATTAAGGTCAAAATCTTGTGCAAGAATTGTCTTANCGATCTAACAAGAAATGACCTCATGTTCCGAATTAAGGTCAAAATCTTATGCAAGAATTGTCTTAGTCTATGAATACATCATCTCAAAATCCTGAAAGTCCCGTCCATGATCATGGTCTATTGCAAAATCAAAACTCTGGGGGCATCCCTATAGACCTAGGTGTTGGGGGCATACTCTCAAGCCAAAACGCAATTACCCAACGAGGGAGACCATGCACGCTTATTGGTCAAACATTAGTAGATAATGAACTGAACGATGGGAGGATAAATCCTTTAAGGGTGCCTATTTACTAACCTATTTTATTGGGCTTGCTTGAATTCTCTAAGGAAAATGATATATAATTTAAATGAAACTCAAAATTAAAACTCAAATACATATTATCCCTTGGATGAGTGTGGGACGAGTGTATCTCACTGAAAAAGTTGATGAAATCCGCTCATCCAAGGGATAATATGCATTTGAGTTATAATTTTTTATATTTTATTTGGGTTGTGTAGCGTTGCTTGTTCAACAAGGAATTACTTGTTGAATGCATGTTAACTCATGCTCTGCACAGCTATCATTGCTGGATGTGTTTAAGTGATCTTTTGGTCCTCATAAAGCCATGTAATCAATAAGTATTCACCAAAGCCATGCAACATGATTTAATGAAATTTTAATAAACATGTACACACTTCAAATTCAAAACAAATTGACAATTATGCACATACATGGGATTCTAATTGAACAATAGGCGGTAACAATAGGCCGCCACTATTTATTCCAAAAAAAATATATATATAATTCACATTACTCCATGCAAGTATTTCTAAGCATTTTTCCCTACTTTCTAAAAATTAGGCAGCAAATAATTTGCAGGGACAGTTTGTCCATGGCCAAATGCAGCATATCAACTAAACTCTTCTAGCCATTTGCATCTTCAACACCTGCCCTGCATATCAAACAACACAAACGATACTCATAAGAGCATCTCCAACCCTATCCCTTTTTTGAACTCAAATTTAAATTTAGNTAAACTCTTCTAGCCATTTGCATCTTCAACAGCTGCCCTGCATATCAAACAACACAAATGATACTCATAAGAACATCTCCAACCCTTTCTTTTTTTTAAACTCAAATTCAAATTTGGGTTAAAAACTCTTAAAAATTTCTCTCTGATTTTATACCCAAATTCATACCAAATTAAGGGAACTTAAATTTTTTTTCAAATCAAGAGAGACTCAAATCTCGAATGATTAGATTTCATTCTCTTTCAAAAATCTAATAGTCATATTCTATGTTCCTTTAAATTTGGTTTTGTCCTCCTTTACATTTAAGTTTTTCCATTGGAGTGCTTTATATCACATCATGTTTTTTTCTCAAATGCTAACTCATATTTGAGTAAAAATTTGAGTCAATGCATACAATTTACAAATAGGCACAGGCAAAGATTAAAACTAACCAAATTAAAACTTACCTTTTGATGGGGTCCAACACATCTAAAATGTGTTCCCCTTGGACTGCTCTTGTGAACAATGATCTGCAATGAAGGTATGAATGATGTTTAAACAGGGGTCAATTATCATTTTTGCACTGGCCTATAGCCTCTTCTAACCCAAAAAACTCCTGTTGTTGAAGACTCATCATAAACAATCTCCTTTTTGTTTGTAAGAAATAGAGGGAAGCCACCCTTGGTAATGTAAACACCAACTTTTTAACAAAATTAAATCCATTGGTAACCTCCAGGCCCATGATAGCATAAATGTTCAAGCCAACCCTCGCCAAAAACAACTAATTTTGCAGTGAAATCACAATAAGAATTCTATTTCCCGATGCTTGAAAAGATAAAAAAATTCTTTCAACCCAAACATATGTGGAAAAACTAACCTTTTGGGCAATGGTATCATTGTCATTGACAATATACTGCCCAGCAAAAACAAGTTTATTCCCATTGATCAATGCAAATCAAAATTCTCATGTGGCAAATGCTAAAGCTGTTTAACATACAATTACATCATATCCAAAATTACTTACTTAACAACAGAGTATGCAGGATTGTCATGCAATGAGTTTGGATAAGTCTGCTTTAGGGGTATGCATCAACCTAAGAAACAATTCTACATAAGATGGTATACACACCGAATTATATAAATTGCAGCTCAAGTCTAGCATCCTAACATCCAATAAAAAATAGAGCAACAATACATTGGTTGACTATAAAATGATTCACTGACCTCTTATTATAGCCTCAATGTTGTATTTAATTGCTGAAAAGATATAAGAAAAAAGGAAAAATAGACTGGAACATTTTTTCAAATTATCAAGCACCCATGTTTTTTAGTAACATGTCATATTCTGAAGAGACTGTTAAACAGAGGATTAAAATATGTAATTCACCTGCCAAAATCACACAAACCCCTTATTCCACAACAAATCACACAAACCCCTCCCCAAAATCCCAAAATAAAAACGAAAATTAACCACCAAATCATAGATTTGCCATAAATTTTCACTTAATAACATTCAGATAGATTACGTATAATATAAGAATGTGTACCAATAGAGAAGTTAACAACGGCGATTGGAAAGGGCGAGTTGTATAAAGGACGGCAAGCGATTGGTGTCGCCATATGCGGAGATGGAGTAGGCTCGACAATAATTCTTTTCTTCACAAAGGAGCTTATGTTCTAAGCGATCGACGTGAGAGTCAAAATCCTGGGAAAACTGCAAATTTTCAGTAAACACAATTCCTTCTGCTCTGCTCCACCGTCGGGCACAACAATATTTACCGTGTGTGAGTTGATGTTATCCACCTCTTTGTTATAAAGATGAGAGCCAATAGATGAAGGGATATTGAGAATTTATTGTGAGAGTTGGTAGCATCACACTGTTGGTTTGCAGTCGATCTAGAAGACGTAAAGTTGGATCAAATTTTAACCGATAATTGGTCTATTCAATGTACAGTAAATATTGATATTCACTATGGGGGCGTTTGGATGGTGGGTTAAAGGTGGTTATCCCTAGTAGGATGGGATAAAATAAGAGAGGGACTAGAAATCCCTTGTTTGGGAAGTTATTTTTGAGGTTGGATACAAATCTCGGGTCTAGCTTAGACCCGGTTGCTACAGTACTTTGTAGCCCATCTACTAAGGTTAAAATTAACCCACCCCTCTCATGGGTTACAAACCCAGCCTACAGGTTAACAAGAGATCAGACATATTTACCCCCTCATTTCTCGTTGTTTCACTCTCGTCCAAGCTTCACTGATGTTGTCAACAAGGGATTGTTGCACAGAGGTGACGAAGAAGACACGGATTCAAGCATCTTCGAATATTCTTCTCTTCATCTTAAAGGATGATTTTTTTTTTTTTAATATTGTTCATCTGTTGAACCCCAAGCCCTAACCCGTCACTGAAAATGGTATCGCTGGTATGAATGAGAAATCCAAAGGATTTTCGGTGAAGAATAACAAAGAGATTAATTTGTTGGGTGNAATATTGTTCATCTGTTGAACCCCAAGCCCTAACCCGTCACTGAAAATGGTATCGCTGGTATGAATGAGAAATCCAAAGGATTTTCGGTGAAGAATAACAAAGAGATTAATTTGTTGGGTGATGAGAGAATAACTAGATTTATTGATGTAAAAGAGGAAAAATATGAAGGATTTTGGGAGTTGAGGGAATCAGCTCGAAAGGCTCGACAAAAAAATGGAGATTTGTGGAGAATGGTGGAATACCACCAGGCTCAACTCGAAAAGCTCGGCAAAAATATGAAGGGATTTAATGGTGGTAGTGGTGGGAGAGATGGAGTAGTGAATTTTGCTGGCAATGGTGGTGGGATGTATATGTGGAGATGCAGACCATCAGGCAGATGGAAGGTTCTGGGGATTGGAGAATTACACTTAAATCCCTTAAAATTTGTTATTTAATTATTCAAAACTCATGGTATGTGAAATATTACACATATATTCCCTCAAGTTTATGCGCATATCACTTAAACTCCTTAAAATAAATATATTTATTATTAAATTACACTTAAACCCCTTTAAAGTTTGTAGTAGGTATATAATACTCAAACTTCTTAAATTTAAAATATTATATGTAGACCAAAAATACTCCAATCAGAGATAAAATATCAATTATTATTTTACAATTAAAAGTCATAGTCTATTGTATTATTTATTTAAATAAAATTAAAATTAAAAATTTAATTTTTTTCTTAAAAAATTATAATTAATATATAATTATACTATCTATTGAAATAAAACTAAAAAATTAAACGAGGGGTCTAAATCGTATATAATTTTTATATGTTTTAAAGTATATGTGAAAAATGTATAATTTTATTAGGATAATCCACCAATCCAAACTTAGGATATGATTGGTTTGGATTGGAATGGATAAAATCATGGGTAAAATGGTAAATTATTACAAAATTATTTGCATAATCTATGGGGCCCACTAAATTACATATTTGTTTCCCAAACAAAGGTGGAGATTGGATATATAGCAAGGTTAGGGTTTTAAAGTGGATGAGTGGGTTTGACTTGGATGAATTAGGATATAAAAAAATAAATCCTACCCCTGTCCAACCCCATTACCCAAACACACCCTATAAGGATAAATTTGGAGGATAAGTATGACATAGTTGTAGTATTGGAGCGTAAGAGTAAAAAAAAAATATTTTTCATATATGCAAATATTTTAAAGTAGAATAGATATAGATTAGATGTGTTACTGAGCACAAAAATTTGATAATATTGTGAATATTAAAGTGTATGTTACATAATATACGTCTCAAGGTATGCAATTGTATGTTACAGTTCACTATAGCAACATTAGTGTCAGTATAATAACACGACTGTACTGGTAGCACGACTCTAATTGTAATTTCAATCATATAGTAACATGAATGTTATTATATATTAACATACACGTTACTGAAGTCTATTGGAATTGTTTAGCCTTCCTATATTATGCATTACTGTTGTTAAGGAAATTTTGTGATATGATTTTAACTTAATAGACCAACAATTTATTCGTATATTAAGTTTCTCATATATAACTATTAGAATATATAACTTATATATAAAATTTTCGTTAATTACCATAATATTTAATAAACGGTTTCTAACGATCTAACCTATGTGACTTTTCATAACTAGACAAAACTAATATTGTTAGGGCTAATTTTGAGATTTAAAAAATAAGTAGACTTACATCTTAATAAGTTTTCATTCAGGACTCAAGTTATTATAAATCTATCTATGGAGACTCACCCTCAATTTTTTTTTTTGGAAGCTCAGCTCGTTAATTTTTTTCCCAAATTTGGACTCCAACTTCTTTTGCCGAATTAAACGAACTAATCTCAATGTGTACGAACTTAAATTTAAGTTTGAATTTGTATTAAATATCAAACTCAACTCTCTTTTTCTGTTATGTATAAAATGTACACAAATGTATAAAATATATATTACATATTATGGAAATATGTGCATGAGCCTAACAAGAAGGACAAGACGTTAATTGAGCTCGATTCATTTGGTACTTGAGATTTTATCTCAATCGATACTGAACTACTAGTTATTGCCTGTGCCTAAAGGCACAGAGTAATAAAAAAAAATAATAAACATATTTGTATTCATATACAAAATCAAATTATAAATATAAGGGAGAGATAAATGAATTTAAACATCGATTTATAGTAGAGGGTGAGAAGTGGTGGACAGTAGTGGTGGTAGTAGGAGACGGTGATGGTTGTGGTGAGTGGTAATAACCGTGGTGGCGACAGCGGCAACGACAATGGTGATGGTGGAGGTGGGGGTGGGGGGTGGCGGCGATGATGGTGGTGGTGGTGGCGGTGGCGACGGCGATGCTGATGGCAAGTGGTGGTGGCGGCGAAAGTGGCAACGATGGTGTTGGCGACAGCGGCAATGATGGCGATGACGAAGACGGTGGTGGTGGTTGGG
>CAUOFW020002947.1:277594-345094 GCA_963454935.2 Ilex paraguariensis
GATGGTGGGGGTGGGGGCGATAGTGGCGACGATGGTGGTTGTAGTGGTGACAACGAAGATAATGGTGGTTGTGGTGGTGGTGGCGATGGCGACGATGGTGGGGGTGGTGGTAACGACGGCAGTGCAATGGTTGTGGTGGTATAGGTAACGATGGGGCAGTTTCAAACACTATTTTTTTTTAAATACTTATGAGAAATGATTCGTAGAAGTGCATTTAAAAGTCACTCCAAATACACCCTTTATGGTCCTATTTTTCTTATTAAATTTAAGGTATTAATATTAGTCGTTAAATTAACTTTAAAATAAATTTAAAACGATTTCAACCGCAAAAAACAAAAGTCNAGGTAACGATGGGGCAGTTTCAAACACTATTTTTTTTTAAATACTTATGAGAAATGATTCGTAGAAGTGCATTTAAAAGTCACTCCAAATACACCCCTTAGGGTCCTATTTTTTTTATTAAATTTAAGGTATTAATATTAGTCGTTAAANAGGTAACGATGGGGCAGTTTCAAACACTATTTTTTTTTAAATACTTATGAGAAATGATTCGTAGAAGTGCATTTAAAAGTCACTCCAAATACACCCTTTATGGTCCTATTTTTCTTATTAAATTTAAGGTATTAATATTAGTCGTTAAATTAACTTTAAAATAAATTTAAAACGATTTCAACCGCAAAAAACAAAAGTCATTTTGTTTATTTTTTAAATTTGAATTATAAGTTACTTTATTATATAGATTTATGTACAACTTGATTTATTTACTTCCCTAAGAGAAAACAAACAAAGTGTAATTTTAAAGGTAAATTACTCTCATTTTAAAAAAAATNAAATTAACTTTAAAATAAATTTAAAACGATTTCAACCGCAAAAAACAAAAGTCATTTTGTTTATTTTTTAAATTTGAATTATAAGTTACTTTATTATATAGATTTATGTACAACTTGATTTATTTACTACCCTAAGAGAAAACAAACAAAGTGTAATTTTAAAGGTAAATTACTCTCATTTTAAAAAAATTATTTTTAATCTTAAACAAATAAAATGAATATTTAAAATTTTTAGCAGCAAAATACCTTTAATTTGATGGGAAAGATTGCAACCAATTTTGAATAGTACCAAAATTTATAACGTTTTAAGGTTATATATAATAATTTTTTAAGGTATAAGTTACAATTGAGAAAGATATGATCAATTCAAAAATATTAAAATTAATTATAAAAATTATAATTTTTAAAGGTAAAGTTACAATCGATTATAAAGTACTAGGGGTAATTAGTGTCTGAAGACACGATGCAATATGCATGGTTTTGAGAGAGATATTGGTGGTCGTTGAATAAGTCTATTTGAGACCGTTGAANGGTATAAGTTACAATTGAGAAAGATATGATCAATTCAAAAATATTAAAATTAATTATAAAAATTATAATTTTTAAAGGTAAAGTTACAATCGATTATAAAGTACTAGGGGTAATTAATGTCTGAAGACACGATGCAATATGCATGATTTTGAGAGAGATATTGGTGGTCGTTGAATAAGTCTATTTGAGACCGTGAGATGAACTTATTGAAGTCTATCATATTTTACATTATAGATTCATGATCAATCACAATATTTTAAATTATCTCAATAGTTCTAACTTCATATTTAAAAGGTATAATAGNATGAACTTATTGAAGTCTATCATATTTTACATTATAGATTCATGATCAATCACAATATTTTAAATTATCTCAATAGTTCTAACTTCATATTTAAAAGGTATAATAGAATTTTAAAAATTATTAGGATACGATTTTTTTATACGATAGAATTACTAGATTTGACAATCGTGTAAGGTGAAGCAGGTTTGTGTTAAACTTTAATGGGTTCATGTCAAAAGTATTCGATCTATATTTGATTCGTTTATTATTTTGTGTCTAACGAATCTGTTATATTAGATTCGTGTCATGAATGAATTTTGTATAATTAGTATATAAACGAGTCATGTCGTATTTTTTTTTAATTGACTTCACATATATCCGATTTATTTATTAATTCTGTGATATTAAATTCATTCATTTATAAACCGGGTGTTTTAAAGGAAATCCAACTTCTCTAACTTCATGAGTTGTTAACAAGACAACACCCCTAAGAATTACCCTGATTTCATTACCATGATAAAGAAAAGACTTGGACTTGTCACACTTTGCANACAAGACAACACCCCTAAGAATTACCCTGATTTCATTACCATGATAAAGAAAAGACTTGGACTTGTCACACTTTGCATTTTTTTTTTTTTTTGAATAGAGAATAACTATACTTTGCATCTTAAAACATATATTCATTCTCACTTTGTACTTTTATATATATTTTTATTTTTTATATAACACTGTGAAAAGTCATAAATTGAATCCAATATGACTCTCAAATTAACGTCTAACATTCATTTCAGATTCTATTAAAATTTGATGCACATCTCACTTAAGAATATGAACGGTAAATTTATATTTTTTTTCAAAAATAACACATGTGAGTGATATATATATTAATTTTTAACAAAATTTTAAACGAATGTTAATTCGAGTGTCACAGATAAAACCAATTCACACTAAAAAAATTATCTTGACATCTCTTGGAATGCAAAGTGCGAAAATCCCCCATACCATCTTTCCGTTTTAACGCTTTATGGCCTTGGAGGGCTCGGAGCACCTGGGTTCAGCAAGAACAAGACTGACAGGCAGCTGAACGAGAGACAGANCTTATGGCCTTGGAGGGCTCGGAGCACCTGGGTTCAGCAAGAACAAGACTGACAGGCAGCTGAACGAGAGACAAAGAAGAAAAAGCCGCAAGTCAAACGCAACCCCCTCGATCACAATTCACCAACTAAAAGAGATAAAAGTGCGTTTCCAGTGAACTTAAAGAGAGAGAGAGAGAGAGAGAGAGAACGATGATTCAAGACGGAGTCGAAGACGAAGAGAAATGGCTCGCCGCTGGGATCACCGGCCTTCAACAGAACGCATTTTACNGAGAGAACGATGATTCAAGACGGAGTCGAAGACGAAGAGAAATGGCTCGCCGCTGGGATCACCGGCCTTCAACAGAACGCATTTTACATGCATCGTGCTCTGGTAATTACACATCTTGTATAATTTATGTATGTTTTTTCGTCTGATACGAACCCTAATTTTGCACTTTTGACGGATCTAAATTGCTTCAGGACTCGAACAATCTGAAAGATGCTCTCAAATACTCCGCTCAGATGCTCTCAGAGCTTCGCACTTCAAGGCTTTCCCCTCACAAATATTACGAACTGTGTACTCACTCTTTACTGATCTGATCTCTTTTGTTATTTCATCAACGGATTCGATCTTAGTTTTTTTTTTTATTTGCGAATCTCAATACTGGAGCATTTGATTGGTTAGATATGCGAGCATTTGATGAATTGAGGCAGCTGGAGATGTTTTTCAAGGAGGAGACCAAGCGTGGTTGCTCGATCGTCGAGCTCTATGAGCTCGTGCAGCATGCCGGCAACATATTGCCCAGACTGTGAGTGGGAAATTATATTCAAGCCATTCCTCTTGCTTTTGATTTGCTTTTACGAATCTCATCCACAACTGAATTGGCTGAATATATTGTTTATGCGGCATGTTTTATATGTAATTATGCTATAAAAGATAGATTAATTGGATGAAGATGCCAGTGAAAATGTTTAGGTATGTGTGACCTTACAAATAATGGAAATTGAAAAAAAGAGGCTTAAAAGATTCTTCAAATATAAAACAGTACCATTTCACTTCTAGAGCCTTTCTCAGACACACTATCTTCTCCAAGTTTTATTTTACTTGTACAGCTCTGCAATAATTAAATTTGGATGGTTTTGGTTGTCGCTCACTGTGCAGAGTGCCATGGACCTTGTCCATGACTTAGTGAAGTATACCATATTTGCTTCTCAATAGTAAATGCTTTTGGTCGTTCATCTCTACCATAAAGAGCGAGCCTTCTTCAAATGTCGATTTTTACAATCTGTTAATACATATTGAGCTTCAAAATATATGCACTCTAGATGTTATATGGTTGTGTTTCCATAATCATTCTGTCTAGTGCCAGGTTCTGGGATTACATTTATGGTTTGCTTGACTCTCGATTACCATCTATAATTAGTGTAATGTGGAAGTAGTGGAAGATGCACCAAGTTAATTTACCTAAATAATTTACCTGGGATTTTTGTGTTTTTGTTTCTAAAATTGTACTTTGGAAGTGGCCAAAATAAAATAAATAAACAAGACCCAATTTGTTCTGTTAATGGGGCTTTATTGGATATAGAACCAATGTTTGAAAATATATGCACCAAGTGGTTAGCCTCAGGTTCGACACCACAATCTGAAGGGTTTTTTTTCAAANGCCATGGTTAGCCTCAGGTTCGACACCACAATCTGAAGGGTTTTTTTTCAAACAAACATAANACCAAGTGGTTAGCCTCAGGTTCGACACCACAATCTGAAGGGTTTTTTTTCAAACAAACATAACCTCAATGTTATTGGGCCAAATTCTGACCACTGAACCTGTGTCCTCCTGTTTTCGAGTGGCCAAAATACTTTGGTGTATTAATTATCTTTTGGGTTTTGGCTAAGCTTGCCATTATTTTTCTTTTAGTTTGTTTTAGATAATGTGTATCTTGGCCACAGGCTGAATGTTCCACTTGATAGACACCAGCTTCTGCAAATTCCAGATTCTAGTTAAAGTAATGGTCTTAATAGCTGTTCCTCCTGTTCTATCTGTCAGGTATCTTCTCTGTACAGTGGGATCTGTGTACATCAAATCTAAGGAGGCTCCTGCCAAGGATGTTCTCAAAGATCTAGTTGAAATGTGCCGTGGTATACAGCATCCTGTGCGTGGGCTTTTCCTTAGGAGTTACCTTTCTCAAGTCAGCAGGGATAAATTACCTGATATTGGTTCTGAGTATGAAGGGTAAGGAAATCAATTTTTCATTTTACGATGTTATAAATTAAGGTGGAAGAATGGGGCTAAATAATAATCAAGGGTTTCTGAGGCCTTGTGGAATATGCTTTCTAGACTATGTTGAGGCCATGTGGTAGTATAAATTTTATTATTCTGCTACTAGATGGTGGCAAATAAGATTTTTCCCAAAAATGGCTGAAGTTTTCCATCTGTGGTGCTCTGAACTCTAATAGGAAAATTGATGTTTGTTTGTTAAAATGTAAATTATTAAGATGGGTTCTGTCAGTGGAGAAAATGTCACTTATAGTGGATTAATCTAATACCTGGAAAGAGAAAATAAGAAGACACTTTGTTGATGACAATTCATTATCATGACGTTGGTTAAACTGCCTCCACTCCACCCCAAAATATATATATAGGGTGGCTGTTTTATTAGTGGTCATTGTAACTGCTTATTATTTCTTTGTTGGGAAAAGAAATATGTTGTGTATTTAATATAGTTAACCTCTAATGGTTATTCAATTGGAGTGGACCTGATCTGCGGATGGCTTGCTTGACTCCTGCAGTGATGCTGACACTGTCATGGATGCTGTTGAGTTTGTACTTCAGAACTTCACAGAAATGAACAAACTTTGGGTTCGGATGCAGCATCAGGTAGGTTGAAATTCTGTGGCCTCTGTAACCTGCTCTCATGCTTATTCATACATGGTGCCACAATGCTTGCATGTCAAGAAGTAAAAACAAATCATGAGGGCATGATTTGTGGTCATGCAGGTGTCGTAGTACTTGTGAATCATTCATACTCTTATCTTGAGTTGAGGCTTGCAATCTGGCTTTCTGGTCTGCAGGGAGCTGCTCGGGAAAAGGAGAGACGCGAAAAAGAAAGGAGCGAGCTTCGTGATCTTGTAAGTATCAGTGACCTGAAATTGTTTAATATCACTTCAAATAATCAATGAGTATGCTTGTGTACAATTATAAAATGCCACTCCTATCTCCCTCTTGTTTGTCCTTAGGTTGGGAAGAACCTGCATGTTCTCAGTCAAATCGAGGGTATTGACCTTGATATGTACAGAGATCTTGTGCTTCCCAGAGTCTTGGAGCAGGTGATTTGTTTATTTCTCTCGAATTTATGGTTTCTCATTTAGAAGCTTATGATCTGCAATCCTGACAATTTGTGATGGGATCTGCATCTTAATCTTTTTGGCAGGTTGTCAATTGTAAAGATGACATTGCCCAATACTATTTGATGGATTGCATAATTCAAGTCTTTCCTGATGAGTACCATTTGCAGACTCTTGAGATATTATTGGGTGCTTGTCCCCAGCTCCAGGTGGATTGCACTTTTCCTTCCACATGACCTGTAATTTTTATATTTTTTGAGATGGAAAAATCTTGAGAAAGGAAAATTTCAAGGTGGAGGAGGTGAATCAGACCTACCAGCAATAGTAAATGGTACGAACTTGACAAAAATCGACCTTAAAATTGTGAGGAAGGCTTGTAATCCCCTTGCGTATACTGTAGTGGCAGACACTAGCATGAGAATATACCTTTGATATGGTGAACTAGGATTCCTGCTAAGAGAAGTTCCAAATTCTTGTTAAGACTTATTCAATATCTTTTAAGCCTTGGTTTTTCACTTATTTGAAAATGTGCCCTAGATTGGATTTGTGATTGCCAGTTGTGTTGAAGGGTCATAATATTGGCACTCCACAAATAGCTACAGGCAATCATTCCATCTTTTGAAACTGTGATATGGACAAATTATGTTGGAATAACATACCTCTTGACCTGAGAAGATATGTTGGAAGAACCGAAGAACAAGATGCACAATTCATAAAATTTTAAAGGACAATTGTGTGGTGACAACACTATTGATGCTTGATTTTTTTAACGAAATTGTGCTATCTCATTCTGACTATCGTGTCCCTTTGTGTGTCTCAGCCGGGTGTTGACATCAAGACAGTGCTTTCTCGATTGATGGAAAGGCTCTCAAATTATGCTGTTTCAAGTGCTGAAGTGAGTAACTCATGCTATTTTCCTTGATCAAATTTCGTGTATGGTTGCTGATGAATTTGTTCTGCAGGTCTTACCTGAATTCTTCCAAGTAGAAGCTTTTACAAAGCTGAACAATTCAATAGGAAAGGTAAAGTTTGTATAGTTGCCTTGAAGAATCCATAGGTGGAATTTTGGCAATTGAAACTTTGTTGATAATGCAAATACTTTTTCACACTTTCTTCATTTGGTTTTTTTGTTCTACTCTTTTGCATTCAAAGGCAACCGGTTTAATTTCTGCAATTCAAAACCTTTTTAGACGCAATGGAAAGTTTCAAGGGAGGATCATAAGTTGCCAGCTTTTCAGTTTAACCAACGAGCAATAAATGGAAAAAATTATCGTCCTTGTTTAGCTATGATGTTGCATGTCTCATGAAACCTATATTTCTGTTCACATGACATATGCGCTCCGTTAACTCTATCTTTTTGTTTTGAAATGACATCCTTGTGATTGTTCTCGTGTTGCCTTTTTTGGGCCTGTTTATTCTTGCTTTTAGAAAACTCAGATGTTTCCTTGAAAAAGTGCTGTATCACTCCTTTTCTATATATGTCTTGAGTTAGAATCCAACCTAGTTGTTATTAGGGTTTTGTTTAGCGATAGGGAAGGAGGAAGAAGACAAAAGAAAAAGAATTAGGATAAAAGAGAGAGTTGCCTCATCTCTCCTCTCCACATATATTTATACTATCAGAATGAAATGGAAATTACAATAATGTCCTGCTCTATAATATCTCTCATAATCTAACATCTTGTTCCACTCAAAAAGGGATAATAGGGCATGTAGATCNGAGTTGCCTCATCTCTCCTCTCCACATATATTTATACTATCAGAATGAAATGGAAATTACAATAATGTCCTGCTCTATAATGTCTCTCATAATCTAACATCTTGTTCCACTCAAAAAGGGATAATAGGGCATGTAGATCTCTCTTGAGGCAATTCTGAATGTGATACTGTTGATCCAGGTGATAGAAGCACAGGTTGATATGACCGCTGATGGAGCTGTCACTTTATATTCATCTCTTCTGAAGTTTACTCTTCATGTGCATCCTGATCGCCTTGATTTTGTGGATCAAATATTGGTAGGTTGCCTTTTTATTTCATTCACTTGTTTGTGGTAAGTTTTATGTTGGCCTTAAACAGCTTTACAGTTTTAACTCTCCTAGAGGTGAATTTGAGGGTCCCAAGCTGATTGCCTAGTCTTTATTTTTTGCATCCTGTAAAAAGAAACATGCACAATGAATGTTATTTACTAGTGAGTAAGGATAGTTAAGTGTGGTGCATGTCCTGGAAAGTCTTTAAATGGAATTAGATTAACTCAGAACAATTTAGCAGAAAATTGGAAGATTAGAAGAGTCTGATTAATTTCTCATAAAAGAAGATAAAATTTTCATTGGTTTTTTCCTGCTAAGCTCTCTGTTCATGGTTTTTGTGTGAGCCAGACCTTCTGAAGATACGACAAGGAAGACTTGGTATATGAGTTATGGACCTCATGACTTAGTGCGCTATTTTCTAGGCTTGAATTCTGAAGTATTAGGCAGCTGGTTGCTCTCTAAGTGTAAACTTCAGATATTTTCTGAAACCATGACTTGAAATGGTGTGAAATTTGGAAAATGTTTGCTGGTTGCTATAATAACTCATGTATTATATACTCTTCTGGGTAAAGTCTGTCCCTGCCATTTGAGTTTCTTCTAGGTCGTATATCATGTTTGCCTTGTGTAACTCTTAAACTTGGCAAATGTGATATTCCTTAGAGCACCTCATTTCTTGTTTGGATTGTTTAGATGGCGTCAGTTTGATCAAATTCTATTTTATTGGCTCCTTCAGGGTGCATGTGTTATGAAACTGTCTAGCAAAGGAAAGCTTAAAGATAGCAAAGCAACAAAAGAGATTGTTGCACTTCTAAGTGCTCCGTTGGACAAATATAATGACATAGATACTGCGCTAAAGCTTTCTAACTATTCCCGTGTGATGGATTGCCTAGATGATGGAACGAATAAAGTGATGGCCAATGTAATAGTTCAAAGTATCATGAAAAACAAGACTTGTATTTCTACAGCAGACAAGGTAATTTTCTATTCACTTTTTATTCTGTTCTTTGAAATATGCTTCTTATTTATGTGAATTTCTGGTCCATATAGGTTGAGGCATTATTTGAATTAATAAAGGGGCTTATTCAAGATTTAGGCGAGCATCTTCAAGACGAGGTAATCTGGTTATTATTGTGTTGCTCTGACTTACCCCTATTCTCTTAATACTATGGGTCTTACATTATTTTTTTCTCAATTTAATTTTAAAATGAGTAG
This sequence comes from Ilex paraguariensis, assembly GCA_963454935.2. NCBI lineage: Eukaryota > Viridiplantae > Streptophyta > Magnoliopsida > Aquifoliales > Aquifoliaceae > Ilex > Ilex paraguariensis. Next base: position 286,897 of record CAUOFW020002947.1, read on the forward strand.
GATCTGATGGTGTTTGTTAGTTGAACATAATCATGCCTTGCAATTTTATCTCTTATTTTTAGCTTGATGAGGATGATTTCAAGGAGGAGCAAAATTCTGTTGCACGTCTTATTCAGATGTTGTATACAGATGATCCAGAAGAGATGTTGAAGGTAGTCTAGCTTTAACGTTTGAATATTTTTGTGTATGTTTTCCATTTTTTTTTTAAATGTACTATTAGCTTCTGTTGTTTATAATTTAAATTGTTTGGTGCTTAGCAGGGGTGATTGAAAATGGAAGCCATTGAGGACCTTTGATGAATGACTTTTGTGATTAGGAAACAGATTCTTCTTTTCTCTTGTTTTCTTTTTCCTTCTCCTGCTTACTAAGATTAGTGGCAATAAAAAACAAAATCTAGTCTCTATTTGCTCTAAAAGCCACAATTATTGTAGTTGTGTGGTGTATCTTTGTCATATTTGCAAATCCCGTCAATCAGCTAAGAGGGCCATTTTTCCCTTGTGCCATTAGAAGGAATAATTACGCTCAACAGCTAAACTCAATACCAATACCACCCAACATACAACCAGACAACACACAGGCCATGGAATCAACTCAGAACCAAACATATACATGCAAAGGATCTAACTGAGCATGTGCAGGAAGTGGGGCATCCTTGATTATGCCCAGCGACCTTTTAGGTGTAGAATAGAAAAGGCATGGACATGCCACTGCAATTCCCATTACTATCCCTGACATTTTGAATATCTTCCATTATGCCAGAAAAAAAGTAGGAATATTGGTTCTGTGACATTAGACATTTCCGTTGTTCATTTTAACTTTTATATATTCCTATGCTTTGTAAAAGTTGGTGGTAGTAGTTCTTTCCCATCTGTGACTCTTTTGCATTTACATTAGTGATGATTTGATGACCAGAATTTCTTGGTTGCAATTTAGTAGTTTGAAACTTTTTTTAAACTTCCAGTTGTTTTTTTTTAATTGCAATAATTGAAGTTAAGCTGGGCTTCCATTGCCTTTAGCAAGTTAATGCGTCCTCTTCCCTCAGTAAAGGCAAGCTGAATTCGGGGTTTCATACTTTAATTGCATCACACTTTCATAGGGCCACCTTCTAGTATAAAATAATGGTAACCAATAGCTTTTAACTTTCTACAAAGTTTCTTACTGCAGTCTGAAATTCTTATCTTCTTTCCATTATTAGATATTAACAATCTATGCATGTGTATGTTTGTTGCTTTGCTTTGCTTTTATTTTATTTTATTTCATTCATTTTTCGAGTACAGGGGAAAATGCATTTTAGTGTCCCTTCTTGTCAATTTAGTTTCTTATATCAGTGATGAATGTCAGCACCTTTTTCTCCTGCTTTCTTATTTTTCTAATGTTGACCATCATTTATTTGTTTTTCAGATCGTATGTATTATGAGGAAGCATATTTTGACTGGAGGACCGAAGCGGCTTCCATTTACAGTCCCTCCCCTTGTTTTCAACTCTCTTAAGGTTTGACTGTGCCTTTCAGCTTGTATGATTAATTAACGTGTCACCGGAAAGTCCTATCAAGTTTGGAGATGTAAAAAGCATTTCCTGAACTTATATCTGTATGGGGATGCATAATGGGAGCTAAATTTCAGGAATCCAAGATTCTAATCTCCTTGTCTTGCTTTTTTTTTTTTTCCCTCCTTGAAAAAACGAAAATTAAGGAAGGGGGTGGTCAATTGGGTGCCATGCCTGAGTATGTTACCCAGAAATACAGTCACAGTGTAGGGATGTTAACTTTTAATGAAACGAGCAAGATCATGATATTGGTAGGCTTGTGTTGAAAAAGAAGCTAACAATATAATCATGAAGGCAAATAATGCCGGAATATCTTTAAATTTGGTGTGTGCTCATGTGCATGTGACCTGCATGATCGGCTCCATAGATAGTATTTATAAGTTACATTCTAGAATACTTCTAAGCTAAATTTAGCTTAAATTTTTTTTTTTTGCTCTCAATGATTATTGGCTACCAATTTACTAATTGAAGCAATTATACGCCATCTTGATTTCTCCAACCTTTCAATTCTATAAAATGATCTTGGCGACTTTTGTCTACAAAAGCCACTAAATACGTTTTGAATGCTATGCTTGATTTGACCTTTGATATTATAAAATGAAATGAAATCGTCAGAAAATAAGGTGATTTTGATTTGACTAAGAATCTGGAATTTCAGCCCTATGTTATGCCATATGCATTTATGAGGTGAGCTTCAAATTTTGAAATGTTTCTCATTCTAGGGGTCTGGTAGAATAAGCCAGAAAAATTAGGCCTATACTCTGAAATTGATCATATCCTAGGGAAAAGAAACCAGAGAGATTGATTATTTCAAATCTAAACAAAATTATGGGTCTGCAAGAGTATTTATATACAGCCCCCAGATCGTCAATGTTCTTCTTCATATCTTCACTTGTATGCTTGTCAAATTTGATTGAAGAGGAAAATTTTACCTTCCGAAAATAGAATGGAGTATTTTCTTTTGCAAAGCATGGAAAGTTTAAAATGGATTCTTCCCCCTTTGGCCTAATCATGATTCTCTCAAGCCGAGCCCAAGGAATTTTATAGGGTTAAACCTCATTTTGTCTTAGTGCTGATGTTGTATCGACTATCATGTGCAGTTGGTTAGGCAACTGCAAGGCCAGGAAGAAAATGTTGCTCAAGAAGAGGCATCAGCTACACCAAAGAAAGTTTTTCAGTTATTGAATCAGGTATCTTTAGCGTGATCATTACTGCCATAGTTTGTTTGTAGCTCTTTGAGGGCGAGTTTGGGCACAGCGGTAACGTTGCTCCATTGTGGATTTGAGTCGGGGGGGGGGAATAGTCTCTCAGAATGTGACGGTAAGGCTGCGTTCATTTGGCTCTCCCCAGACCCTGCAGTGGTAGGAGTCTTTAATACTAGGTCATGCTTTTATTTTGTTTGTAGCTCTGGTTTCTAACCCCTCCCCCCTCTTTTCCTTCTCCTCTCCTTTCTCTTATATTTCCTTTTAGCTCTGTGTTGGTACTGCAGTCATTGTCTAGTTTCTTTTGTGCATGCAATGGTACTCTGGAAGACCTTTCTTTTTGCAATCTTCTCCTGCAATTGTTATTCTGTTGGCTTTTTGTTTCAGACAATTGAAGCCCTGTCAGTTGTTCCAGTACCAGAACTGGCACTACAGTTGTACTTGCAGTGTGCTGAGGTACATGAAAATGTGTGGCCGTTGATCGTTTGGTAGGCCAATGGAAAATTTGTCTTGCTGACCTGCACTTGCCTTTCTTCATTAATGCAGACTGCCAATGACTGTGACCTAGAACCTGTAGCTTATGAATTTTTCACCCAAGCATATATACTCTATGAGGAAGAAATTTCGGTAATGAGTGGTGACATATTTTGCATGTAACTGTGTTTATTATATCTATTTCCTTGGAACTAATTAGGTTAATAGAGCTTTCCACATGTTTGCAGTGGGATTAAAGTTATCTTCATTTCTTTCTTTCTTGCTTACGTTTTAGTGTTATGATAGGATTCCAGAGCACAAGTGACTGCAATACACCTAATAATAGGGACTCTTCAGAGGATGCATGTCTTTGGTGTTGAGAACAGGGATACACTAACACACAAGGCCACTGGGGTAATATTTGTATCATACCATCTTTTCATGAAGTCACTGTCAGCTTATGCTAGGACCCTGATATAATTTTTTTGCCCTGGTTGCGGTAGTACTCTGCAAAGCTTTTGAAGAAGCCTGACCAGTGCAGAGCTGTTTATGCTTGTTCGCATCTCTTCTGGTTTGACGATCAGGATGGTATCAAGGATGGAGAGAGGTATGTTGCAATACATTTGTCTCTAAAAGGCCATAAAATGTTTGCATTCATTCTGATGGCTGTGTATCATCTCCTGCATGTTGGAGTGGATTGTATAGCCATGGTACGAATATGTTCATGTGAACAGTACCAAATTCTAAGCAGTGCAAGTTCCTTTTGATTAATCTTAGTCATTCTCTTCACTTATAGAAAATCCTGAGTCTGGGACAAATGTTTTGAAATTTTCTGCTGCTCGGTTTTTCATATATTTGGTCTTATTTAATTTTTCAGGGTCTTGCTTTGCTTAAAGCGTGCCTTAAGAATTGCAAATGCTGCTCAACAAATGGCCAATGCAGCACGAGGCAACAGTGGATCGGTCATGCTTTTTATAGAAATATTGAACAAGTAAAGAGTTTCAGTCTTTCATGATTGTTCCCATTTTATATTCACTTTATATTTTTGTTTTCAATTTGTCAAAGATGGAAAAAGCTTATCTTATTGTAATCTCAGGTATCTCTATTTCTTCGAGAAAGGGAATTCACAGATCACTGTTACTTCAATCCAGAGCCTGATTGAATTAATCACAACTGAGATGCAAAGTGACACTTTAACACATGATCCAGCTGCAGATGCTTTCTTTGCCAGTACACTGCGGTACATCCAATTCCAAAAGGACAAAGGTGGTGCAGTGGGTGAGAAATATGAGCCCATTAAGGTGTAATTTATTGTATATCTGGTTCTCATCGACATAGTTCAGATATTACCACAGTATAAAAGTTTTGTAGTTTCAAGGTATTATAAAAAGGTTCTGCTTTTGAACTTCTTGGGCATCATCAAGGAAATGGAGTGGCTGCTGTGTCCCTGGTGGAAGAAGGCGTCTTGCATGCCCTTTTCATTGCAGTATCGATGTTGGGTAAGCGTTTTTACATCTGAGGAAAATTATGTATCTTTGCACTAACATTGTCACATTGAGTACAGCTATAAAAAGTTACTGATCATTTTAATAGAACACATTTTTTTATAATTAACAGTCGCATTCTTTTTGGCATGTATTTCTGTCTTTAGACTGGTGTCAAATTTGCACTTGCGCTTGGCATAAGTGTTGATTAAGATAATTGAGATTTGAGCAATAGTTACTCAGATAATTTTTCAACACGATGTTGCAGAATGTGGAATAGCACTAGATTTAGCTTTAGGTTTGTGTTATTGCGGTTACCATACCTTGAACGAGATTTATACGTAAACAAAAAATGTGGTAGTGATTGTCAAAAACCAGCAAGGCAACCTGAATCAGCATTCTCTGAAGAATGTTTTAAAGGAAATATGGTTTTGGATGTTGGACATAAATGAAATAAGAGGGACATGGTGATAGGTGAATAGCTCTTTGTCATGGATTGAATTCTACTGGATAAGATATGATGAATGAGGATCAGATCATGTACCGAAAGTTTATCTGAAGAAGTGCATAGAGAATTTAAATTCTATGAAGGGAGACTTCTTGATGATGAAACATGATTCATAAAAAATTGGTGAAAAAGGCAGCCTTGCTAGAACATTTGCCATTGCTAGGTAGTGAAAAAAAGAAAAAAGATAGCTATCCAGCAACCTTGCTAGAAAGATGTGCATATAAGATCATATTAAATGTGGAGGGATGCCTACAAACTTCCATTTTATTTTGTTTTTCTATCTGATTTACCTTCTTAGAGGAGTTGAGGACTAAGAAATGGCGTCTCGTAGTCGATACTGTAATTATGTTTTTAGAAATCTGTTGATTGCAGATGTAATGTTGATTTGTACAGGAAAAGTGGGCAGTTGTTTCTGGATGACCTATTCTAGATTCGCTACTAAAAGAAGGCCTACATGCACCAACTCCCGTTTGCAAAAGTCCATAGGAAAAAGTACTTCTTCTACTTTTATAAAGTGGAATGAAAGTAGATAGCATACATGCAAAAAAGAAATCCCATTGTTTTTTGGTTACCTAAAATACGAAATGAAGAGGTTGCCAAATAAGCGGGATCTAGTCTATCAGTAGCTCAAAGCCATAGGATAGTTAAGGCAAGGATGTTGAGGTTGATGCCTTTGTGATCGAAAAATGTTGGAGTGAGTGGATATCCTCTTTCAGTATCCGGTGACATCCGGTATAGAGGATTTCAGGTAAAGGATGGAAGCAGTGAGCAATAGACTATGAAAGTATGAATCTTATAAGCTTATCGGACAAATAAACAGTTGCAGCCTTGCAGGGTTTGAAGGTTGATCAACTTTGGTGATGACTTGTTCATGTAAAACCAAAATATTTAGCAAAAACACAAAAGAGGAAAGAGTAGTCTATTTGTTTGTGGAGTATGTAATAACTGGACCGGACATCATTGGGGTATGAAAGTTTAGATAAATAGGTCGTGAATCTTGTAATATGCTAATATGCCGTTATGTTGTCATTTTATTTTTTCTTAATTTCCAGTCCATAGTTGNGGATAAATAGGTCGTGAACCTTGTAATATGCTAATATGCCGTTATGTTGTCATTTTATTTTTTCTTATTTTCCAGTCCATAGTTGGAAAACTCGACAATCATAGACGCACCCCTAACTGTCCCTCNAGATAAATAGGTCGTGAATCTTGTAATATGCTAATATGCCGTTATGTTGTCATTTTATTTTTTCTTAATTTCCAGTCCATAGTTGGAAAACTCGACAATCATAGACGCACCCCTAACTGTCCCTCCCAGGGTTGGATCGCTGACATTGCAGGTGATTCAGGGTTCATTTTTTTTTTTTTGGGTCAAAAATTTAGGGTTCATTTGGGTATATAAATTTTTAGGTTAATTGCATCGGATGTCTCAAAAATATAGAATTTATCTCGTTTTAGTTTTCAATATTTTAATTGCATTATTNTTAATTGCATCGGAGGTCTCAAAAATATAGAATTTATCTCGTTTTAGTTTTCAATATTTTAATTGCATTATTTTGGTCCATAAGTATTCAATATGTTTTTATGTGGTCCCTTAAGCAGACAACATTTAAATTGTTAACGATTTTTTATTATAAAATTTAGCTCTTGATCAAAATTTGANTCAATATGTTTTTATGTGGTCCCTTAAGCAGACAACATTTAAATTGTTAACGATTTTTTATTATAAAGTTTAGCTCTTGATCAAAATTTGGGTAGTTCTTGACCTAAAATGTGTAATATGAGTAGTTCTTGACAAAAATTTAGATAGCTCATGATTAAAACTGTGTAATTTAGATAATTCTTGATCAAAATTTAGATAGTTCATGATTAAAACTGTGTAATTTGGATAGTTCTTTGACCAAAATTTGTGTAAAAATTTGGTCAAGAGTTATCCAAATTATTTTGTTGCTCATATTTAAATATTACGTAACAAGTTTATAATCAAGTATCATTAGAATTTTGGACGTTGTCTGTTTAAAGGACCACATAGAAATATATTCAATTTTTCAAGAACTAAAATAATGCAAGTGAAATATTGAGAACCAAATTGGGACAAATCCCACACTTTGAGAACCTCAATGTAATTAACCCTAAATTTTTCTTTTCTTTTCCACGCTGCTAAAAAATATTAGCCGTTTATTTAAATCAAACTCNATTTAGCTCTTGATCAAAATTTGAGTAGCTCTTGACCTAAAATGTGTAATATGAGTAGTTCTTGACAAAAATTTAGATAGTTCATGATTAAAACTGTGTAATTTGGATAGCTCTTTGACCAAAATTTGTGTAAAAATTTGGTCAAGAGTTATCCAAATTATTTTGTTGCTCATATTTAAGTATTACGTGGCAAGTTTATAATCAAGTATCATTAGAAATTTGGACGTTGTCTGCTTAAGGGACCACATAAAAATATATTCAATTTTTCAAGAACTAAAATAATGCAAGTGAAATATTGGGGACCAAAATGGGACAAACCCCATACTTTGAGAACCTCAATGTAATTAACCCTAAAATTTTCTTTTCTTTTCCACGCTGCTAAAAAATATTAGCCGTTTATTTAAATCAAACTCTTAAATTTAGGAGCGTCAAGGCTACGAGGTTTAGACAATTTTTTTATTTTTTTTTTAAACAAATTGTTACAAAGTTCAGACAGAGAATAGCAGTTTCTNTCTTAAATTTAGGAGCGTCAAGGCTACGAGGTTTAGACAATTTTTTTATTTTTTTTTTAAACAAATTGTTACAAAGTTCAGACAGAGAATAGCAGTTTCTGCTCTTTATTTGGCTGTAGGAAGGTTCTGACTTGTCAGATGCAAGAAGACATGACACAAATTATTACACGAGCCCGCCTTGGCCTGGCTATGTTTCAACCTTTAGCACATGGCATATTTCTGGGTCCAGCTACGGGCCATTGATTCGTACTTGGCTCGATCCATTTTGTAGATATGAGCGATTTCTGGCACCAGTGGGTCATCCGGATTAGGATCCGTGAGCATTGAACATATTGATAACAAGACCTGCACCATGCAAATTAAGTATTTCAGAAAGAAAGAATTTGATCACCTTTAACCAAATCAAGAAATGAGGATGAGGAGAGGAGTGGCCGTCGTTTAAACGAATCATGTCGGATTTTGATATTGTGGGCTGAATTTCACCTTGGATATGGTCAGTGCAGGACTCCATTGATCCTTGAGAATATCCAAGCAGATGTTCCCATTGTTGTTTATGTTTGGATGGAACACCTTGGTCCTGAAAGCAACCTGTGCCAGCATCAACCATATACAAATCACTGCCCTTTGGAGTTAAAGTATTTATAGTTTCAAGTAAGTTAAGAGACGTTGACTCCAAGCTCCAACTCGATCTTGTGGTAGACTACCCTCCTAGGGGGCACTTGGCCATAAGTTATTATAAGTGGGAGCCTCGTACATTACATACGATCTTTTCCTACCTGTAAGGAAAACGCGGAACCGTCCTATTACAGACAATCTATTACTCAGTTGCTTCTTACCTTGGGAGGCTTGAAGGGGTAATCAGGGGGAAACTGGATGATGACTTGGAAAACACCACCGGAGTAGGGGCTGTCGTTGGGGCCGATAATGGTTGCTTGCCAGTGGAACACATCCTGAGCCACCGGACCTGGAAGAGGCAGTTATTATCAGTGAGGGAAAAATGATATTCTTTACAATCAAGTATTCAACGATTTTTAATTTAATTTTGTTANAAGAGGCAGTTATTATCAGTGAGGGAAAAATGATATTCTTTACAATCAAGTATTCAACGATTTTTAATTTAATTTTGTTATAATTTTTTATTATTAAGAGTTCAGAACAAGTGCTTATCCATCAATGCGATAGGTTGTTTGTTTTGAGTTTGCGAATCAAGCTCTTCAATGGTAGAATATGATTCAAGTAGCTGACCTTAGAGAAAACGTGGAGACAAGATTTTGTTGAGTTGAGTTAAGTTGTAAGATTATTTATCGTTATATTCGAAGCGAGTACACAGGTTACCTCCAATTTCAAAAAGAAAGATGATTGAACAAGTTTTCAACTCAGTGTGTTCATTTACCTGCGCTGCATGAAGTTGGAGGGTCTCTCTGCAAGTCCCTGAGCTCCTTGAGAATTCTCCTGGATGCCATTACAGCACCCTCCAAAATTACTGAGAGAATAAATGTGTGACCCCTGGCCCTGAATACCCTTCTAAGATGCAATACAAGGCTATATATATAATGACAGAGAGAATTTATATATATATATATATATAGAGAGAGAGAGAGAGAGAGAGAGAAGATACAGTGATTTTTTAGAAGTGGGGATGGGCATACAAAGGATTCTATGGGTACAAAAGCAAGAGTCAAAACCCATGATTTCGAACCATTCCTTTTCTTTACGTATAAAGGACAATATTCCCTGGACAGAAAAAGAAAGAAACAATACTCCTTAAATCCAGCTACCCCACCCCAACCCTCACCCCCAACCTTCTTTAATGGTTCATATCACTGTAAAATTGGCAACATTCAAACTCATTACTGACTTCAAATCAAAAAAAAAAATTCAAGACAAATGAATTTACAACTCATCTCTATTCTCTATTACTATTAAATTATTCCTTGAGTTTTCATTCCAATTCGCTCCAGTAGTGCCAATTTCATTGATATTATCTAGAATAGCAAACTCCTTTGCATCCCCACCCACCCAAAAAGGAGAAAAAACACTACCTTCCGCATCAGTTGCAATCAATCGCAAAACTGAACATCATAGAGGTCAACTTCTTTGCTTTAAAGCCCCGCCAATGGAAGTGAAAAGATTATTCCTTTCCAGTGCCTTAAAAAGCAGAAATTAAATATTGAAAAATAAATAAATAAAGGTCACTACAAATGGCTGGCGTGTGACTTAAGCTAAGTTGAAGGTCTTCATTAGAAAATGTAGAAAGATAAGATTACTCGTACGTTGGTTAATAATTCTTATTTTTTTTGAACATGTGACTAACTTGCTTGAGTATCCTAAACCCAACCACCTAAAAACTTTTCAATGTGACCCTAAAATTTAGTAGTTCACATAAGACTCCCATGCAGAAACAAATAGGATTGATTCACTCTTCATAGACAAATTTGGGTTTTTTGATTATAGGTGAGATCAGTTTAGTATCACGAGATTCTTCTTTTTTTTTTTTTTAGTTCAATAGTCAAAAATATTCCAATTAACTTCCGCACACCCCAACTAATCTCTCCCTCAATTCCGTCAAAAGTAAATTATCTACACAAAAATTAAGATATTCATGAGAGATATCATGACCAAGCCCCAAAGGGGCTACCAAAATTCAAACTAATGACGTCTGTATATACAACTCGTCTTTGTTATCACTTAAACTATCATGATTCGGTATTAAGTGTTGTATCAAGGAGTACACAACTAATTATACAATTGGATTCNACTACCAAAATTCAAACTAATGACGTCTGTATGTACAACTCGTCCTTGTTATCACTTGAACTATCCTGATTCGGTATTAAGTGTTGTATCAAGGAGTACACAACTAATTATACAATTGGATTCAAACTTACGGACAAACCGGCCTGTGCAACAAAAGCATTTTGAAATGGAAACACTATGCGTTATGCTTCAGTAATCCTATACTGAAGTTCATTTACTCTCTCTCTCTCTCTCTCAATCATGATGCAAAGGAACCTAATTAAAATAAAATACAAAACAAANGCGTTATGCTTCAGTAATCCTATACTGAAGTTCATTTACTCTCTCTTTCTCTCTCTCTCAATCATGATGCAAAGGAACCTAATTAAAATAAAATACAAAACAAACGTAGAATAACAATCATCTGGAAATAATTATATTGACCGGGCAATCCTGCTTATTCTGAGGTTTATAATATACAATGTGGTGAAGGATTTCTACCACTAAGAAACAGGGAAGTCCAAGAGAAAAGCCAAGTAAAATACACAACAACACGAAGATACTGATACAAAAACCTGAGAGCTGGGAACATAGTCAGCCCGGCTCAGGATCAGGACTTGCAAAAAGCTTGTAGTGTTTCGTCCAGGGCCTTTCTGTCATAGTCACCGGTAAAAACACAATTGCCTAGCGGACCTTTCAAAAGGATGAGCCTTAGCAACCCGTCCGCCACCTTCTTATCGACCTGCCATCATCCCAAAAGGGAAAAAAATTATTAATTCAAAAGAAACAATTACAGATTTAGGATATGATCTTTGCAGTTTAGTCTCTCCTACCGCCATGACTGACTTGAACATCTCCACGGTCATCATTTCAGGAGGAGCAGTGGGTAGCTTTGCCTCTTGTAAGATCTTATGAACTCGGTTCACAATGGAATCATCAATCCAACCGAGGCGGTATGACATGTCAACTGCCATAACCTGGAAATTAAAAACTCACCCCCTTCAGCATTATCACGTTGCAGATTAAGATTACAAATCTCTCTCTTAACAGAACCAATAAGAGGAAAAAATGAGGAAGAGAAAAGGATGTGGGCATCTTAAAGAGAGAGTTCATGCTATACCATGCCAGCTGCTATAGCTTCTCCATGGAGCCACTGCCCATAACCATAACTGGTTTCTATTGCCTGTAAAATATGTTATATGATAAGAAAAACTGCTGCCGAAAAAGCTTTTTCCCAGAAAAAAAAAAAATTGAGACTCTGTAAAACCCCTATATAGCATACTCAGAATCAGAAAATTGATTTAATGAGAACAGAATGTGTACAAATTATATCTTGCAAAGAACAGGACATCAAAAGACTTTAGTTGCTGCCTATCATATTTAGAATTCCTTAAGACAAAATGCTACTTGGACTTTACCACTAGCAAGGACATAACAGACACATGAAAAATAAAGCAGAGCAAGCTCATGTATGGAAAGCAAACACCAACTTAAGCACCTCAATTATGACAGTCTGATGTAAAATTAAAATCAAGTTCGAGAACCGAACATAATTGCAGAAGATTGTGAAAGTGGCTTCATAGAGAGAGATCCATGACACCCTTATCTATTTCACAGACAAAGTAATCTTGCTCTGACAAAGCATGTGTCTTGCTTCTCTATGGCAAAGCATGTGTCTTGCTTCTTGTGGTGCTCAAGTTTCCATAGCAGAAGGTCAGTTAGAAATCAAATTCCAAAAACATCACTGTCATCCAATAATATTATTATTATTATGATTGTGAAGAGACCTATTATCCCACACCGAAAAATTTAGACCCAAAGTTGGTTGATAAATTTGACAGGCCACTCCACTTATTGCCAATTAATTTTTGGTTGAATATTCTAACAATGATAATGATCTTGTGTATTTCAATATTGACTTTCTGTAAAGTATGTTGTACATAGTATTGTGCAAATTCCATTTACTACCAGTCGCTCTACAAAAAATAATTTAATCTATCCCATACCATAGAGATATTTCTTCTGGATGCACTCTTTTCTAGTTACTCAGCAATGCGNCATCAATCCAACCGAGGCGGTATGACATGTCAACTGCCATAACCTGGAAATCAAAAACTCACCCCCTTCAGCATTATCACGTTGCAGATTAAGATTACAAATCTCTCTCTTAACAGAACCAATAAGAGGAAAAAATGAGGAAGAGAAAAGGATGTGGGCATCTTAAAGAGAGAGTTCATGCTATACCATGCCAGCTGCTATAGCTTCTCCATGGAGCCACTGCCCATAACCATAACTGGTTTCTATTGCCTGTAAAATATGTTATATGATAAGAAAAACTGCTGCCGAAAAAGCTTTTTCCCAGAAAAAAAAAAATTTGAGACTCTGTAAAACCCCTATATAGCATACTCAGAATCAGAAAATTGATTTAATGAGAACAGAATGTGTACAAATTATATCTTGCAAAGAACAGGACATCAAAAGACTTTAGTTGCTGCCTATCATATTTAGAATTCCTTAAGACAAAATGCTACTTGGACTTTACCACTAGCAAGGACATAACAGACACATGAAAAATAAAGCAGAGCAAGCTCATGTATGGAAAGCAAACACCAACTTAAGCACCTCAATTATGACAGTCTGATGTAAAATTAAAATCAAGTTCGAGAACCGAACATAATTGCAGAAGATTGTGAAAGTGGCTTCATAGAGAGAGATCCATAACACCCTTATCTATTTCACAGACAAAGTAATCTTGCTCTGACAAAGCATGTGTCTTGCTTCTCTATGGCAAAGCATGTGTCTTGCTTCTTGTGGTGCTCAAGTTTCTATAGCAGAAGGTCAGTTAGAAATCAAATTCCAAAAACATCACTGTCATCCAATAATATTATTATTATTATGATTGTGAAGAGACCTATTATCCCACACCGAAAAATTTAGACCCAAAGTTGGTTGATAAATTTGACAGGCCACTCCACTTATTGCCAATTAATTTTTGGTTGAATATTCTAACAATGATAATGATCTTGTGTATTTCAATATTGACTTTCTGTAAAGTATGTTGTACATAGTATTGTGCAAATTCCATTTACTACCAGTCGCTCTACAAAAAATAATTTAATCTATCCCATACCATAGAGATATTTCTTCTGGATGCACTCTTTTCTAGTTACTCAGCAATGCGAAAACTATAAAGTTTCTAGAGAGTCAAAAACACAATAAACCACAACCATAACTTCTTACAGAAGAAACACCAAATGTAGAGTCAGGAAGCCAGAACTCACATGGCCAAAAGTATGACCCAAGTTCAATGTCGCCCTAACACCGCTTTCTTTCTCATCTAAGGACACGACCTCAGCCTTGTTTTCACATGAACGCTTGATAGCATACGCCAATGCACTAGGGTCTCTGAAAAGGAGCAACCCATTATATAAATAAGTCAAATTCCACCAAAAAACATAGTAACGACAAGAATGAACAAGTGCAGGAACTACATGAAAGCAAGCAAATCTTATTCATCAGTTGTGTGTGCTTATTAAGTGGAAAGCAATAATGTTTGAACACATCCCTAAAGGCCTAACAAAAAAAAAATAGAAGCATGCACCTTTTCTCACAAGTAATCCTTTTGTCACAAGGTATGACATCCCACAATATCTGAATCATCTTCTATAACTTATGGGATAAAATGTTTGAAGTGTAAATAGTAAAGTTACACCATCTTCAATAATTTAAGCTTTTGAAATAGATGATTGCCTCACTGTCATTCTAGTTATTAAAAAATTTCCATATGGTAGGCCCAAAATCTTGCGAAAGTATAAATACTTAAGTTATACTCTCTCCTATAACTTAAACTTTTGGAGTAAATGGTTGTTTAACAGGCCTAATACAAAGATTTTGACTCATTTTCTCACCAACACTGTTGTGACATCACACTGTCTAACCTTTCCTGAGGAAAATATCCAATGACAGGTCAATTTTTCCTAGGATTACAAATTGAGTTATGTCGAGTACTAACCAATCCTAAAACATCCTATTTAATTCATCATGTTAGACAATGCGACACTAACCCGACTGTGTATGGTATTCAAGACGTCATGCATGACCCGTGAACCAAAAATTGAGGACTAGAATCCTCTTCTCTCTTAATCCAATCCATCACCCATAGGCTTTTGTAAAACAAAAGATCACTATGTCCAGATGCTAGCAAATCTTATCAAACAATCCTCCATTCGACAAGTGTTCACACAACATGAGATCAAGAAATTAAAAAAAAAAGTGTGTTTTACAGTAACCCATCCTGTTTATTATTCTTAAAGGTAGTTCATGTCATTTTTGAACAAGTGTCAAGTTATAATCGATCCTAACCACTAATTATTGTTGGTTCAAGTCACGCCAAAAATTGTGGCCCAACCCTAATTTTCCCAGGAGTACAACAAAAATCTCCTTCTAATTATGCATAAAATATTGCCAACAGGAAAAGGGGGAAAGAGGGTACCTATATAAAAAACAGAATCATGCAAGCAATGCATGATAAGCCCATACTTTGGTGGAATATTCTCACGTGGAATATTAACTATCCTCACAACTAAATTCTTTGGTGTAAGAATAAAATGGTGATAAAGAGGGAGATATATTCACACCTTGCAAGCAATGCTGACATATTCTTCTCTTGCCACTTGAAAAAATCAGCATCTCTAATAAGCCCATACTTTATAACCTCAGCAAGCCCTGATGCTAATTCTCTTTCCGGTAACGTGTTCAATGTGTTAGTATCTATGAGCACACACTGTGGTTGATAAAATGCACCAATCAAATTTTTCCCAAGCCGGTGATTTATTCCAGTTTTGCCCCCAACGGAAGAATCCACCTGGAAGAGGAAAATAACTTCTAATAATTAGTAGGGAGGAAAATGAAATACGAATCTCAAGCCCATAATTTAGCTGACAGCAGTTGCAACAGACCTGTGCCATAACAGTTGTAGGAATCTGAATGAAATTAACTCCACGAAGGAAGGAAGCAGCAGCAAATCCACACATGTCACCAATGACGCCGCCACCGAGGGCAACAAATGTACAACGTCGATCCAAACGAGACTCAATTGCCTTATCAAATACTTTCATTAGAGTATCCTATCAAAGCACAAACATAGCGAAGCATTTATTTTAACTGCCAAACCTTGAAGCACTCTAAATGGAAATGCCAAACAATTCTCAAGACACTTACCATGTTCTTAAATTGTTCACCATCTGGCAAAATTACACTGTCAACAGTAACATTTGGATTCCCATCGGATAAAGCAGTAACAACTTTATCCAAATATAGCGGTGCAATTGTGGTATTAGTAACAACAAGGACTCTTTTGCCATGAACATGCCTACAGAAAAGCAATCAATAAATACAAATTATATGCCTACAGAATTTAATCAATAAATATAAAACTGAAAATATAGAGGATTGGAGAGAAGTCTATTTTACAGAAAAATTCAAATTTCACTATAGCTGATTTCCAAGAAAATTAAGTCATGAAACCCGAAAACTACGAAATAGCTAAATGCTGAAAATTTTCATGTAAGTAAAATAAATCACGAATTGCAGCCTTTCATTCATAGAAAATTATTTTGTGGGATACACTTGAGAAGGAAGTGAGTGGTAGAAAGACAATCCAGAAATGGAAGAAATCCAATAGACTGTAGAAGCCTTAAAGGCTCACGGATAAGAGAGAGAGAGGGAACAAAAAATGGAAGAAAACCCTAAAATCCATTAGGGGCTCTTCAATCCACAAGTAGAGAGAAGAGAGATATGGAGCCAAAGGTTCTATCAACGACTCAAAGATCTAACATTTTTCCCGCCTCCTCACATCTTGCCCTTTTAAGGCTTATTTATAGCCTCTGAAAAAGCCCAAAGAACACATTAAACTTAAAAAGCGATCTCCTAACTAGGTATAATGATAGAAGTGGGATAGTTCAAATTCATACAATTTTATAAATAATAGAGAGCCAGATAAAAAGTATAAATGCTTACATGTAATCATTGTCCAGTTCGAAAGAAAAAAAAAACAATTGTACAACAAGAATTCAGGTTGAACATGACGAACAAGGCAAATAAACATTTGAAGGACCTAGGATGCTAGTAGACATAGCCCAATGTGTAAAAATGACTAATCATAGCAGTTCCATGGATCTTTAAAGAGGCCAGCTAGAAAGACTAAAGAAAGCTTCTTAATTTTTTTATAGCCATAGTTTTTAGTATCCCATGATACATACGATACGTTGCGATTCATGAAGAAAATGATACATATCGCTTAAGTGTATCAGTTTACATTGTATCATGTGATTCGTGATACGATACACCTGATATACTAGACGATATGTATAAGTCGTCCGATACGGGACGAATCACATCAAAAAAAATTCCTTTGAATATTAACCAAAAAACGACGCATTTTCACTTAGAAGTAATTTTTTCAAACTAAAGAATAATGAAACGATGTCGTTTCACCATCTACAATTTTTAAGAAATAAAAATCTTCTTTTTTATTCGTTCCATCATAAAAGCAAATAGTTTGATTAAATGTCCTCCTTTGGCTACTTTAGATATTAGAACTAAAACTCTCAAAATTTTGATATTGGTGAATTATATTAGAAATTTCAATACTTATATTGTTAATTTTTTTGTTTTGATCCTTGTAGTCTCTTTATATTGTTTTATGTGAGAAATTTGTGGTACAAACATTTTGTCATATGTACATTTATTTTTTAATATCTTTTATAAAATTACACGTATTTTATGATACGCGATACACTGTTTTTGAAAAACGATACGCCTTCCAATACACATTTTGACAATCTTGTTTATGACTGCTTGAATAATCCAGTCCAGGGGATTAGATCATTAGAATGACAATGGCCAGTCCATCTCCTTCAAAATCCACCCTCCCCTCCCCTCTTCAGCTTCTGAATATTTGGCCACAAACATGAACAGAAAGTCAGACCATGCTCCAATAATGCAAGGGGATCAATCTTGGGTTAAACATACAAACCTGGAGTAAGGCGGATAAATGCCAAGCAGCAGCATGTTTAATTTCAGGAGTCAAAACTATTTAAGACATTGTCCAAGAGAAAGGTAGAAAACAAAAAACCTTTGAGATCTATTTTCTGCCACAAAGTTAACAGATATAAGAAGCTCATCTTTGGGTATGCCAATTAATTGTCAAAGACTTCTTCTTCGTGTATTATTTGTTTGCTCTATTAAATTATTTTGTTTTTTAAACTAACTAACCAAGTATCAGAACACGTAAAACTTCAATTTCTTTCCTTTTTTCTAGTGATTCTCACCATGTAAGACATGATTGGGCTTCATATTTTCCCCTGCCCTCCTACTTCGGTCCACTTCAACTAAATAGAGGCAACAAATTGAGCATACCACTACATAACAACAAGCTTCAATTGCATAGACTAGTCCGCGACCTCACTCACTATAGCAAATCAAATGATATTCAACAATGCATTAACCATTACACTCGAACAAAGAAAATTCAATAACTGTTGGGTATTTCATGTGTGGGAATCTCATAACAAATAGAAAAATAAGTTAAATGTCATCATATATTGTTGATGGGCTCACCACCTATAGGCTTAAGCAATGATAATACTATAACCAGATACATATACACATACACACACAAAAATATGAGCCAAAACTAAATCTGGGTGCGTGCACTGAACTGATATGGAAAAATAAGAAAATTTCAAAAAGAGTGAAATCAATGCGATCAACAAATTAAAAATAAAAAAAATCAAATACTTCTGAAGAAGCTCGTGTTGATCGAGAAGTCCAGATCCGATATAAATCGGGTAGCTCCGGTCACCCAAATCGACCTTGACAATGGTACGAACCATAGAACCCATTTTACTCGGCGACTGGTCCATCACCTGGGCAGCTGAGTTTGCACACACCCTCAATTGCTTCCGCTTTGGGCGAACATGAGACAACGACGATACATAATCGGATCGGAAAGAGACAGAACCGGAGTTTGGGAATCGGACGAATAAATCAGTGAGGTTAGAGACAGAGTTGTTGGATAGTTGGTGGGTAGGGAGGAAAAGGGTGGTGTGTTTTGGACAGAGAAAGGAAGTGGAAGCCATGGAGGTTGATTGGGAGGAGAGAGAGAAGAAGAATGTGGCGTGGGTGTGTTCTGAATAATTTTGCTTACATTTGGTGGTTAGGTGTGCGAAGAGCGAGGGAGGAGCATATGAGAGAGTCAGCGAGAGGCATGCGGTGGTAGGTGGGACTGAACAAAACAAAAGGGGTAGTGATGGTGGGCGCGGGACACAGTTTAAGTTGGGTCCCGTAAAAATAGTTTTTAAAAAAAATTATATTCATATCTTAATCACCTAAATTTTTTGATATTTAAAATGTTATATTTAAATTCTCTAATCTTTATATACGCGTGTCTTTTTGTTAATATATTTATTAGTAAATTATATTTAAAAATTTAAAATATAAAATATATAATATATAATACTTAAATTTCTCAATTTTAAAACATTAAAATTATACCAAAAATACTTCAATCAGATACTAAATGCACGAAAATACATTTAAATAATAATTTTTTTAAAAGGTGAATTTTATGTGTATTTATATTAAATAATAAATTTGATGTTGAATAATTAATTTATATTTTAATTATTATTAAATTTAATTATTAGTTTATTTTGTAAGTCTTTGAGTACTTTTTCTTTTTTAGTACTTAATCTGTTATTTGTTTTAGGTATTTGCACAGCTAATTATATTATAGGATTATTAATTTTTATTTTGTTATATAAATTAATTAGAATATTTATAATATTATTATATACTAAAAAATAAAATATAACATATATTTGACTGTGAAATCTAATCTAATAATTACATATATATAATAATTTAATATATACATGACTTTACTTATTCATATAGATATAGAATATTGTATGTAAGTGTACTAGTAAGCGTTTTTTCAACAATGATTCAAATTTGAGTAAAAAATTTAATTTGGTATAGAGTATTCCAATGAACAAACTTCGATATCTACTCAAATCTTTTAAAAAAATCATTTATTGTTCCAAAATTTTTTTTTTATTATTATTCAAATCATGATATTTAATAAAATAAATGAAACTTTCATACTTCGTCACAAATAGGCAATTCAAAAAAAAAAAATGAATATGTATACAACACTATATGAGTAAAAGAAACCACCCCATAATTTTAAGATTATTTTAATCATTTATCATTTTTTATAAATCCAAATAAAGGAAAAAAAATATAACTATTTTGACCTGGGTCTGATTTGAAGAACACAAAAAAAAATACATTTTTAACAAAAATAGAAGATTGAAGAAATAAAATGATAAATTTTCTAAACTTATGAGTAGTGAAGGATTAAAATTTTAGGAAGAATCGGTAGTCTAAATTTGTACTACTGGTAATGTTTAACTCGAAAAAATTAAAGAAAAATTTAATGAATAGGCTTGTGGTCTATATAGTATAAAAATGATTGCAATTAGAGGTTTGAAAAATACAAGAAATCAAGAAAGTGGAAGGAAAAAAAAAAAACTTACCGACAGGCCTTCAAATGATTTGTGAAAGTTTTGGTGGTGGTCAATGATGGAAGCAGTGTTGTAGAAAGATGCAAGAAGAGGTAGAGAACAAATCATCAAATAAGTCTTTTAGTTTTGGATGGTTAAAAAGTTTATGTTAGAAATTTGGTATAGAATTTGAGCATGTTTCAATTTAGGTCTAGAATAAATTTTGTCTTGATTTGATATAGGTTTGAGTCCAAGGTTAGAGAAGTATTTTTGGTCATTTTAACTCAAATTTAAATTCTAAATTTACATTTGAGTCAAGGTTGGAGATACTCTAATAAATGAGTTCAAAAAAATTTATGAGTCTTTATAAAAGTGTCCAAAATAAGTTAAAAGTCAAATAAAAGTAAAAAATAAAAATTACTTGAAAGTATGTAAATGAGTATGATTAACTTTATTATAATAATTAGAGAAAAAATATAAAATTAAAATATTTTCATACATACTGACATTTATAAGTAATATAGATATAAATAAAAATCTATTTTTTTCTAAAAAAATATATAATTAATATTGTTGATGCAAAATTTGGATGACCTCCACATTAGTTTATTGGACTTCAATCACCTAAAAAAGAAGTCAAAGACCTGAGGAGAGTTTTGGGAGTTGACTCTCTCATGTTTAAATCAATAAGTGACTCAAATGTATGAACTGTGTTTAATAACTAGGAGTGGTATAATTGGAACATCAACAAAGCTATGTTTTATAGAAGTTTTCGGCAACTTGAATTGTGTAGGAATAATGATTAAAGGTCTAGTTAGAAAGATAAGGATTAAGTTCTTATCTTTGTAAGTTAATTTGATGTTATTTGTGTAATTAAATTTAACTTATTCATAATATATAGAATTCTATTCAAATTAGAGCTCTTAACATGATGAGTCGGATTTGGACTAAATGGACTTTTTTATCTTCATCAGATACAAATGTATCAAATAAGTTTAATCAACACATTTGCATGTTCCATTATATTATCTATTGACATAAAAATCAAATAAAATTCTATTTTTTTTTAGGAAAAAATAGTAATAAATATAAATATATCAAATAACTCAATTCAACACTCGTTTGTATATAATTATACTGTTTATTTGAATAAAACTAAAAAATTAAATAAGGTGGATAACTATAATTGACTCAATATATTCTATATTTAATTGGGGTAATTTTTGTCATTTAATAGATTTCGTTAGTTTCGGAATTAATAAATGGCAGAAGTATAATATTTTAAATTTTAGAGGTATAAGTATTACACACCTACAAACTTTAACGGTCTAGGTTTAATTTACTAATAAATATTAGAACGGACATTGACTATAGAGTTTAAGTATTATACATGTACAAATTTGATGAGGTCTATGTATAATATTTCAAATATTATGAGACTTAAGTTATTAAGTAACAAATTTCAGAGAGTTTAGGTGCAATTTTTCCTAGTTTTTAAGGGGTATGTGCAATTTTTTTTCTATTTTGGAGGGGAGATTTTAATTTTAAAAAAAGTTAATAAATAATATTTATTGATATTTATGTTAATTTTATTTACTTTATATTAAGGGTGTCCATGGGCCAGGCTAGGGTAGGCCCCGTGAAATTTTTTTCAAGTTGGATATGGGTAGTGTAGGCTCAAACCCTTATTCATATAAGTTATTAGGCGAGTCGGGCCGGACTACAGGTAGGAGTAGGTTACCTGCGATCCTATTGGGTGGAGCAGCTTGTGGTTTTTTTATATATAACTTCATTTAAAAATAAAGATTATTTTTATAACTTGATATTTTTATAAATTATATTTTTAAATAGGGGAGGAACTACGTCACAATAGAATGAACACATCCAAACTAAATTGACATCTACCCACTTATTTATCAATTGCACAACTCTACCTTTTAAAACGTGTATGCCTAATACATAGAAAATAAAATAATATATTATTTATAGTACCTAAATTTCTAAAACTTCAAATTTTGGCATTGGAGACTTATTTCAAAATTTTAAATTTCTAATAGTTTAATTTTTTTTCAAAGAAATGGTGGGCGGGATAGTTATTGAGTCAGATTTTTGCTAGTGGGATATTGGGCCGTGTTTTCGAACTGGGTAATGGATTTGGGGCCAAGTCCAAACCCTTATTTTAAGGATATTGGGATCAGACGGACGGGCCAAGTATCGGATTTATCAAGTTTCAAACTTATTTTTTCGAGGTCGGATAACGAGATCCGTGGGTAATCCAGTCCATAGACACCCCTATCCTAATTAGCATTGACATTTCAAATTTATAATAGCAATATATCTTCTGAACATTATTAACATTGCATCCTTTTTTTTTTGCACATTATTTAATCCTATCAACTAAATTGTAACACGCACCACAAACCAGCACCATCACTACATAAACCCATCAAAATCCCTATCCCTCCTTTTATACCTTAGAGTCGGCCATTCAATATACCCTTTGAACCACTCATCAAAACATCCACTATAGAAATCACCACAGAAATGCTTATGCCCACCACCCCAACACACAAACCCATCCAAATCCGCATCCATCCCCTCCTATATTTGAGCCAACCACTCAAAATACACATTTCTCCTCCTTCAAACAACCCATCAAAATCCCTAACTTGGAAAACTACCACCGTAATCAGTACCAACCATCTTCACCCACCATTTGCAACAGATTAGAAAAGATAAAGTAAAGGGAATTAATTTCTCGCAGAGGTTAAGGTTTCAAAATCATCCACCTTCACAAAAATAGATCAACAAGGTAGAGAGATGAGAGTTAATTCTATCGTTGAGGTTCGAGTTTCAAAATCACCCAGCATCGCAATATCTCTTAAAGTGACTATGTGTAGGAAGCAGAGAGAGAGAGATTGAGAGGAAGTTGGAGGTGTTGAAGGCCACGTACAGTGAGAAGGAGATATATATATATATATATATATATATATATATAGAAAGAATGTGAGAGATGGGTAGCGATTGTGAATAGTAGAGGTCGGGGGGTGGTGTCAGGGAAGAGGAAAAAGGGGGTGGTGCATGTTGGGTGGGGATTAGAAAGGGTGCTTCAGACACAGAGGGTTCTTAGGTCATAAGTTACAGGTCATAAAATGTTGACTTAGATATTGGGCGGTAAGTTTGGATTTGGCCATGGATTTAATAAATTATTTAAGGGTAAAGTAGTCTTTTTAGTACTACTGTTAACATTTTCCACCTATTGGGGTCTCAACATTATTTTTGAAATGTGAGGAATGTCTATGTTATAAAATCAAATGTTAGAGGGTGTGAGTAAAATTTATCCAAAAGAAAAAAGCGTGCGTGAAGGTGATCTCAATGGTCTACCAATACGATGCAACATATTCCCACTTCTATCAGGTTGTGCTTGGTATGATAGAAAGAAAGGTGAATGTAAAATAGAGGGAGGAAAATAGAGAAGAAGGAAAGATTTGGAAGAAAACGCAATAAAAAGAAAAATGAAAAAGAAACTTAATCCTCTGTGCCGCCATTTTTTTTCCATTCGTTTTTTAGGTAGAAAGTGAGAGAGAAAATGGGATATTGATTACCGATTAGGTGTAAGTCAAATTACTATTATGCCCTATTGTTTACTCATATCGTGCATAGTACTCTTGATAATGTTAGCAATGTGAAACTCACTATTTTTTTTTAAGAGCAACACAAAAGGGAGTTTCCATTAGGGGTGACATCCCCATAACTGCTAAGATGTCACCCCAAATTAAAAAAATTGGACCCTAATGGGGGTGACATCAGGGGTTGCAAAATGACATCAAGGGTCGTGGGGTGACATTTTTGACAACCCTGGAGAGAGAAAGGGAGAAGTTGTAAATTATACTGTTCAATTTCAACGGCTCTAATTTCTACAAATATAGAGATTTTGAAAAGAAAATTGACTTGATTTTTCTTCAATCGTTGGAACGAGATTCTCTGTTTCTAATTTTGCTCCTGCTCATGAGTAAGCTCTCTGCTCCTGATTTTTTTTCAATCATTGGAAGGAGGCGCATAGGAACAAAGGGATGGGGAAAGGGAAGGGTCTAAATCACAGGGGGAAAGGGAAGGGGAAGGTGGTAGGGTCTGATGATCGTTTATCTCCAATTTGTCTCTGATGATATTTCTGGTACTATTTATTTTAGGGCAAATGACATCTTGTACCCCAAAAGTTTATTGTATTCTCAATTTATATATTAAATATTTTTATATTGTCATATTACACCATTAATTTTTTTTTTATTGTCATATTACACCATTAAATTTTTTTGGATTGATTATTTTATCTTACCTTTAAATTGATTATAATTTTTTTTTTAAGATGGATTCACAATTTGACGATTTTTTCACGGATTTGCTTATGAACAACACCGATTTATATGATGATGCTATGTAGACCAATCCACAGCATTGGTGGCAGTACAAAACGAATCCACTCCAAGAGTGAGAAAATCGCAAAGAACAAAGAGCTTATCTTTAGAAGAAGATAAATTAATTGTATCTGTGTGACTTAACACGAGTAAATATGCAATTACTAGAAATGAACAAAAAAGTGGTGCTTTTTAATAAATAATATTGAAATATTTAGAACTTCATGGAGACAATCAAGAAGAGCATTTACAATTTTCTATTAAAAGCCGTTGGACTGATATAAATGCAAAATGTGACAAATTTGTCAATTTTTATAATCAAATTGAAAGACTGAGATAAAGTGAACACACCGAGCAAAATAATGTAATGATTGAGCTTTTTTAGATAGACACTACTATGATTTGATATTTGAATTATTGACTGAATGATTTCGTATGTTTTTCAGGTTGATGAAATAAAAGAAATGTTTGCTAAGATCATTGAAAAACCATTTCAATATGAGCATTGTCATAATATATTGAAAATGGATTGATAATCTCACCAACAATAAGAAAGTAAAAATTCATTCAACTAGTAGTCCTATTGAATAAAATCATATTGAATTTTGCTATTCAACTCCATATATTAAGGGATGACACTGATCTCTCGCCCACTCTCAACCTCGATAGGCTATTAGGCAGAAAGATTTCCAAAAAATAACTTAAAAACAAAGAGAAACAATATGGTGTTAAAGTATCATTAGATCATCACTACTGAAATCAAAGAATGGAAGTCGAACGACAAAAAGTTGAGCAATACGACAAAATTTATGCTCAACAGGAGATATCATTGGAACAACATCGTACACAATTAGAAATTGAAGAAAGACAGGTGCAAAAAAATGAAATGCAGAATGAAATAAAAATCATAAAAACTGACACTACTGACATGGACTCAATTTCTGTAGCATATTGGAATAATTTGAAGATAGAAATTATGAAAAAGGGGAGTTTTAATTTTTAGTCGTTATTTATTATGTTGTTATTATTTTTTAATTTTTAGTTATTATTTATTATGTTGCTATTATTTATGAAAAACTATGTATTAAGTTTGATTGCTATGAAAGTATTCGTGAAATTGAAAATACTTTAATAAAAAATATTAAAATGACACACTATTTTGACACCTGCCATTGAAGTAAATTTATAATTCAGGAATAACAAAATATTATTCAAGATTCAATTTTAGTTTTGTATTTTTTATCCAGTAAAATGTACCACATTGTAAATTCTTTTTATATTATTTTTTTATCAATTTATCTTTTTGTCAATTTTTAATTAATAGTTATAAAATATTCAAAAGTAAAATTAATTCCTCCAAATTAATTTCAACACAGTACCTCTGCGATTCCATAGTCTTATTTTTTTAAGTAAGCAATAGTTTTTTTTTTTTTTTTTGTGTAGTTAGGCCTATTTATTTCATGAATATTGATAGAAATGGCAATCAAGTCACATTATTCATATTTGGGTTGAATTATTTTAGATTTATCTTAAAATAATAATTAATTCGATGTAGGCAAGTTTTTCTTTTCTTTTCTTTTCATTTTTCATGTAATATCAAATGGTAAAAAATATATTTTTCCTATTAAACAAAAAACAGAAAAAATAATATGAAAAATTTTCCTTCCAATTTTTTTTTCCTTTCTTCTTTTATTCCTTCGTACCAAACAGATCATCAGGCTTCTCAGCAACGCTAACTCAAATCCCCGAAAACACCCGCGTTTTTTTCGAACCTAAACACACACACACACTAAAAACTGCAACTGACAAAGATTTTTATTCCCGTTTCGATTGTTGATTTTTCAATTGATAACCACTACATGGTATCAGTGGAAGTTTCACTCTACTAGGGTTTAGTAGTTGCTTGCAATTTTTGTGGCTATGATCGTGTCATCGACGCACAAAGTTCCAAATAGTTAGGCTCTTCATTCATTGGTGGTGATGGGGAAGAGGAACGCCATTGTCATTTCATCATCGGACGATGACGATAAACATTTTTCGATGAGTTCTAATTTGAGCTATTCGAAATCTATATCGAAATCAAGACGCTCTTCCGTTCCTCGAGTAAACCCTAAGAGGGCTAAGAAAGCGCCTCTTTCAAATCCTGGTTACCGACTATGTGAAGAATCTAATGGTTTTGATGAGGTATACTTCAATTTTTTCTCCACTAGCTACATTATTTTCGAAGTTGACATAGTTTTTGACACCTGAGCTTGAGATAAAGGTCTACAACTTTGAGTTAGTTTTAGGTTTGGTTTAGCGGATTAAAGTTTTCATTTTTGGGTACGTTTGTATAATGCTGAACTTTTGAGTGACGACAATTTATCGTGTTATGTTAATGTAGTGCTAGGTTCTAAATTAGTCTCTGTAATTTCTGAGTTCTTAATGATGAACTTTGGTGCAAGTTATGGTATAAGGCCATGTTTAGATGTGATTGTGCGATTTGTCAGTTTATTGTAGTGTGTTATTGGGTTTAATAATAGGCTCCGCTTTTTTCTGAGCTTCTTCTCATATCTGATATAAGGTTACCATCTCATTCTTGCTTTTGTTTGAGTACATTGAACCTGAAATTTGATGCTCATTAGTGCAGATAAGACGATTTTGTGAGGATTTTGATGAAGGGTTTACTGTGTTCAAGGTATCTGCTGGTATGCTATTCTTATGGCTTTAGTTTTCGATGTTGCAATTTTTTTTTCCTTTTGCATCTTTTGCTTATTCTTCTTACAGAATAGGGCATGACATTTCATGCTTGCTTTTCTTGCCTATTAACTACTTCACAGCCTATCAAAAGAAAAATATTTGATGCCAGAATATTGCTTTAACCATTTCATGATGTACAAATAGGGTTACCTCATGTACAACATGTTGCATTCTTTTTGATCAAGTTAAATCCCGCATTTTGATAATTTGATTGCTACTCATAACACCCAGGCATGCAGTTGCATCTACCACTTTTTGGTTTTAAGTTCAGTCAATTTCAATTGTTCGCATTTGGTCTGGTGGTGTTTTCTGATGTTGTGCTTCTGTATTTATTTTCCCAGGTTTACTTGGTATAATTGAAATGTCCACTTATCACATCTTAAATCTCTGTTCTGCCAGTCTCTTTACTTTGTTTACAGAAATCTTTCTCTTTTTACCTTCTTGTTTATCTTTGGCTCCTCTAGAACTGAGATGATGTGAAAATGTCAATTAGGTCATGGACAGAGCAACAAGGACTTATGGGTTGACAAATATAAGCCTCGTTCTCTGGAAGAGCTTGCTGTTAATAAAAAGAAGGTAGAGTTATATTGCTTGGATTCAACACTATCATTGCAGAAGTGATGTTTTTCCATCTTTGTTTTTTGCAGGTTGAAGAAGTTAAATCGTGGTTTGAGGAAAGATTGAGAACTGCAAGGGTACTGTTGTTGGCATGGAAACTGTTGCAATGACATTTTAGCTTTATTGTCTTTCTTTCTTTCGCTCTATTAAATTTTGGATATTTAGACGGGAATGTATAATCAGGTCCTCAAATAACTAAAGCAACAATAGATTTGCGATCTGCATTTTATATGAATCCGATAATAAGTTTGAAAAGAATTACACTTGCAATGTATGTGGGTTGAATATTCAGTTGGCATATTAACATGGATAACAAAATGGTTGATTGTTTGTAATGTGTTTACTTTTTTAGAGTTAGCTTTACTCGGTTACCATAGCTTTGAGAATTGATCATAGAATTCTGGAGTTATTTACTAAAGTACAGCTATTTTAAAATATATAGAATACGATACTTTTAAACTTATTTACCAAACTATGTCTGCTTTTGTTAAAAAACGGAGTCAGCAAATCCATTTTTGTTAAAAAAACATTTTTTGGGCAGTGGTAGTGTTTAGTAAACACGCTTTTTACCCTTTTTTTGAAAAGCATATTTACTAAACACGCTTTTCTCACAAAAGATATCTTTGTACCCAACAAACTCTTTAACTCATCCTTCATCTCTGAATCAGCCATGTTGTTAAAAAAGTTGCAGTTTAATTTGCATAATGAATATTTCACTTGAATCCTCATATAATATGAGGTCTCTCTCTCACTCTCTCTCACACACACACACAAAAAAAAAAAAAAAATATTGGGTCCAATTATAACATACAAAATTTATTTTTCGGTGTCATTCATTCTTTTTAATCCAATAAGAGTACAACCCATGTCAGGTTATCTTATGTTATGACTATAAATGAATCATTTGAGGATCAATGACTATATGTTATTTTTAGTATGAAACTGATTTTTTTCCCCGTATCCTACTTGTATCCTCATATAATAGCCATGATTTTTTTTTGAAAAGCAGCAACCATGGGGGTCTGTCCTTGGCAGCGGAAGGATGGTGGGTTTCAATTTTTTCGAACCTTATTGTGTATCTAATAGAGGAATACAATGTGAAGAGCATTGAGATCCATTTCTCTCTAGTTTGCGGTCAAATGTTTTGTGATATAGTTGGACCTAAATTTTTTGTGTATGTGATGGTGGAATACAATTATTTGAACCAGCGACTTTCTTTTTTTTTTTTGGTGTGAAAAGCGTGTTTAGTAAACACGATTTGCAGGAAAAAAGTAGAAAGTGTGTTTACTAAACATACTTTTCCCATAACCCAATTTTTATATATATAAAAAAGGGGTTGTTGACTCTGTTTTTTAATAAAGCAAATTTATTGAATCCTCTTAAAAAGTGCCGTAGTTTGGTAAATAAATTTAAAAGTGCCGTATTTCGGTGTATATGTTTTAAAATAGCTGTACTTTAGTAAATAACTCTAGAATTTTGCCGGTAGAGGTTTTGCTTACATTGAGAGTGGGCTTCCCTGAATCTTGAGATGCTATTTGATGTGCCGTGAATAAGTATTATGATTTATCCACTTTTTGACCCATGTTACTTTGGATAAGTTAAATCAGTTTTATGACAATCAAATGAAGATGCTGTGATGGTAATTGTGACAGATAACGATTATAATAGGGCATTGGGGAACTAGGACCTTTAGGTGTGTCTATTACAAGAGAAATATCAATGCTAAAAACGAGATGGTCCTGGTTATGTCGTTGATAATGAGTCAAGGTAGATGAGGGCAACAATTAAAAGACAAATTCAATAATAACATTTATTGGCCTCCAAAGTATTTAATTTTGAGATATTCAGAATACCTCTTAAAAGTTGGAACAGAAGCAGCATGCAAGCTTTGCTTGAAAGTAAGGGTGTGTAAGCATTGTGAAGTACACAGCACATTGAATTTACCATAGCAATGGTAGATTTGTTTATTTGTTTGTATGTTAGAGATTTTCCTATTCTTTTATTTTTAGTTTGGTTGTTTTTTAGTGTACATATCTAAAGGAAATTGTTGAGGGAAGAAAGACATACACTGTGTGTATAGAAGGAAGAATTGCTAATGGTGAAAAGACCTTGTCCTATGCATAATCTTTGAGAGAGTAGGAGACAGCCTTTCTTGAATCCTTTTATACGAGGAACGCCAACTCATTATCTTGTATTTCCCAAGTGGAGGCTCCTTTCTTATTTGAACTGGATCATATCAAGTATTATCAACATGTTATTTTCTCTGCCCTTTGTGCATTATTTCCTGTATGGCGCTTCTTGAACGTACTGGTTACCATTTGGGGTCTTTCTTGTCCTGGTCATTTTTCTTCATCATTATAAGCATATGCTAAATCTGTACTAATTTGAACTGTTGTTAGGATACTTGGTCATTTCTGTGAATGGCGATAATGTGCATGATAAGATTTTGTGTGTGTTGTTGCCTTGTGGACCTTCAATATTGATTTATCCTTGAATGCAGGAAGAATTTTGCAATCATGTGCTTCTCATCACTGGACAAGCTGGAGTTGGAAAATCTGTACGTTGTCACCGCGCTCTTCCATTTATCAATGTTTTGAGCATGTTCATAGAAATTTGAGAGGATTATGTTTCCATTAACTCTAGAATAATGCATTGCAGTACTTGAAATGACTCGTTGGGTGCTTAACATTACCTGAAATGATCATTGGATGCTTTATCATCTTGTAGGCGACCGTCAATGTGATTGCATCTCATCTTGGAGCCACACTATGTGAATGGAACACACCCACTCCCACAATGTGGCAGGAACATTTGCATAATTCCAATTCAGGTATTTGAAATAGTCTTTTGTCGATTCAAATTCAGATATTTCAAATATTTTTTTTTGTCAACTCACAAATACGGAAAATGCGCACAGAAGGGTGGAGACAACAATTGATCTCACTCTAAGTGCTTTCCCCATTCTTGTCTTCTTCTTCTTTCTTTCTTTTTATCTTTTTTATTTAGTTTTGACATTCAGTTATTGTCTGTTAGGGGTACGTTACATGTCGAAGTTGGATGAGTTTGAAAGTTTTGTTGATAGGATAAGAAAGTATGGAATAGTGTCCTCATCTTGTACTGGAGGTTCTAAGAAATCAACCATACTCTTGATTGAAGATCTTCCAGTGATAAATGGAAAGGTTGCTTATGAAAGACTTCGCAGATGCTTGCAGCTTCTTGTGCAATCAATTTCTATTCCAACAGGCATATTGATCACGGACTATGGTAAAGATGACTCTGCAGACTACAGCACGCGCTGTTGGGAAGAACTTCAGTTGTCTCTTCTGGGTGCTGGGGTTTGTAAGGTGGTTTTTATAACGTACTTGGTTTGAAATTGGATATCTTGTTTAGTGCATGTTCATGTTGAATTACTATGAACCTTTCAGGTGGCTTTCAATCCTATTACTGTTAATTCCATCAAGAAAACACTTTCCAAAATATGCAGCGAGGAGCAGTGTGCAGTGACTGCTGAACAAATTGATTTAATAGCGAAAGCAAGTGGAGGGGATATTAGACATTCAATTATGTCTGTACAGTACTTCTGTCTGAAACCACATCGGATGCTCCCTTTGATTGTTTCCAATAACACTCTTACTTCTTCAAAGGAGAGATCAGATGAAATCAATAGTTTCAATGATGGATTTTCTTTACCATTTGGCAGAGACGAAACACTCTCTTTATTTCATGCCTTGGGAAAATTTCTACACAATAAAAGAGAGACTGATGTTTCCATTGCATCAGGTACATCTTGAATGAACTTGCAATGTGAGTTTTAGTTATGTGCCATGACAAAGCTGAGTGATAGTGTTATTCTTGATATCAGCAGTTTGGTTATGTTCTTCTACATGCGAAAAGTTAGGTACTGCCAGTAGAGTTGCCTAATATTGGCTAGATTAGGTAACTCATTTACTTTTTGCATGTTTTGGGTGGCATGACTATCCAAATTGACCTCATTTTTTGCAATGACTTCGTTGCGTTTGCAAACCAAATGCTTTATTGCTTTTCTCAACTGTTGCTAATAATATTCTCATCTTTTTGAGTTCATGAGATGACAAAAGTTGTGACAATACTTTGGTAGGTTTTGTATGAGATGACAAAATCCCTTTTGCCGTAAAAGGCTATTGAAACAAAATGGAACTGTGCCTACAAGAGGAGTATTATTGTTTGCTTACTGAACATTTTCTTTGAGACACACACCACTTGCTTGAACAATAAGATGCCCGATTGTTATAGAGCATGGTATTGTCAGTTAGAGAAGAAAAGTAGATGGATGCTGTTTCCAAATATTTCACTTGTGTAACTGCAACCATCTTTTGGACTACAATGAAAGGAAATCTCCAAGGAATCTTCAAGTATGGTATTTGAATGCCACTTCCTTTACAATTCAAGCATTATGATATCTACCGTAACGATGCTTTCAGTAGATTAAATGGTTCACAGATTGGATTTCATTTGTGACTCCATTGGCTGTTCTTAGGATAGAAGTTTTGTATAAATGTATCACTGTGCTGTCAATTTGATTTGAGTTTTTTTCTTTCTAAGATGTGGAATAGAATGACCCAGTTGCATCGTAATGATCATACGCCTGTAACACATTGCGTGTTCCATTTTAGGTCCCATTCTTCTGCCCTTTCGCAGAAAAAAAGAATGATTTTTTTCCAGGGGTTCATGAAGGACATCACGTCAAAAGTTCTTGTTCTATGTGTAGTTGTTTAGAATCTACCCTCAGTAGTCAATTTTGAGCTCATCTTTATCTACTTGTAAACTGAGATGCGAACTGCTGTTGCCAAATGCTTAAAACATTACTTGTACATCTTCCTTTTCTAGCTTATTTTCAGTTTTTTTAATCATTGCTATAACCTTATTGTTTAAGCTCGTTGCTATTTTGTAGTGGACAAAGATGCGGTTCGTTTGAGGGAAAGATATGTGAGATTACCTCTGAAAATGGATGCTCCAGAAAAGGTTCTCTGTCAGGCACATGGACAAGCGAGACCTATTGCCGATTTTCTACATGAAAATGGTAATGTGTCTCCACTCACTTTTCCATTTGTGTCGTGTTGTGCTAACTCGAGGGCTGTTCTCTACTTATCATATTATATATGCCATGTGAATGCT
Organism: Ilex paraguariensis; assembly: GCA_963454935.2. NCBI lineage: Eukaryota > Viridiplantae > Streptophyta > Magnoliopsida > Aquifoliales > Aquifoliaceae > Ilex > Ilex paraguariensis. The sequence goes on from CAUOFW020002947.1 coordinate 320,049, forward strand.
TTATGATGTGAATTTTTGTGATTTCTGGATAAGTGAATTATTTTGATTTCTGAATGAGGAAATGGGATGAACACTATTTGTTGAAGGTTTGATTTAATTGTGAATCATTATACCATTGCATAAGCAATAAGCATTGGGTTCTTAAATGGATAAAATTTGTTCCTATACTTATAAAATCATATAATTTGAACATAATGTTATTGGAAATTCATTGCTCTCTCTCTCTCTCTCTCTCTCTCTCACACACACACGTACATTCAACTTTGGGGTAGTGGTCGTGGTTTGATATAACAATTTGGCTAAGTTGAAGCCATATCCAAGCTTAGCTTAAAAAATTAAAGGTGGCCTTTCAAAAACAATAGTGAAATGTGATTTGCCTATTACCTAATGGCTGTTGGTTATGTTTGCCTGTTCTCATGATAGCTTGATTCAATGACCAAAGCTTGTCGAAAAAGCTAGTATGTTGTTTCCCTAACGTACCCCAGTTTTATGAAAGTGCAGAATTGGAAACAAATATCTTTCAGATTTTGCATAATCTTGAACAATCCAAGTTCATCAAGCTTGGATTGATTGGCCAATTGACACTTGCAAGATGATCTTATATTTTGGGAACTAATTCAGGAAACTTGTGAAAGCCATGGTCCAATTCACCATGCCTATGGTGGAGAAGCAAGACACATTTAACCTAGAAAGTCTGGAGGAGGCATTTTATCAGAGGATCTTGATTTTTTTTTCCCAGGATAACTCCTTCACTTGGTTTTGTTGTCAGTCGTAGACGTTGGCACAGGGGTTTCCAATAAATGTGTAGAGTAAAAGAGGTTTTTGCGTTGGTGGATTGTGCATTTCTCCATATGATTCTTTAGTAAGTCATTTTTCTCTGCTTGAAAGAAAAGAATCACTGTCAAAAATAGTCTAAGGTACAATTCCTTAATTTAAGTGTTTGAACTGCCTGCTTGCCACTAGATTAAAGCCATCTTGCAAAGATGGAAAATAGGCTTGGAATCAGGAGATTTTAAAAGAAAAAAGAGTAGAGAGTAAGATATCAAAGTCAGAAGTATAAGTATGCACTTGGGTTTATGCACACGATGAGAGATAATGTGAAAATTTTGTTGTTAAATTGATTCATGGGCAGTTTTAACATTCTGTGGTTCTCATTTTCAATTCTAATGCAGTTCTAGATTTTCTGAGTGAGGAAGCGATAGATGATGCATGGGTCATGGCTTCTTATCTAAGTGACGCTGACTTCCTTCTTACTTCACTTAGTGGAATGCAAACTAGAAACTTTGAGGCAGAGAATGTTGTACAATCTGCTGCTGCTTCAGTTTCTGTGCGTGGTGTATTATTTGGGAATTCTCATCCATTGTCTTCCAGGTATGATTTAGTAATCTTGTTATTTTTTTTTAAAAAAAATCGTTTCAATTATGATTCTGTTGAGAATTGTCCCACATTCTTCTGACCATTTAGGTGGCATGCTATTCGCCGGCCAAAACTTTGGCAGATTGAGCAATCATTACGGCACAACAAGGTTGGTTTCATGCTGTCAAATTTCTTCTGCGATCACTGTCTTTGGTTTTTGAATTATTGCCTTATGTTCCTGACAAATCTAAATGCTGTTTCCATTCAAATGTGGAAGTGAATATTTCTAAGTGCACCCTGAAAAAAGTACCTTCAAAATTGCAGAATAAATGAGAATATTTTGTGAAGCCGTGTTGCTAATAAGTTTTCTGGTGATGGCTTGAAGGGGCTTCGTAGAGCGATCTCTTTCGCCTGTTTGGGCCTATGTTCCTCAGAATTCCCTGTTAGTAGTTGTAGAAGTAACTAATATAATTATGCTGCATATTTTGGAGTGATAGATCTTTTTCTGAAATGCATAGAAAATCACGTGAGGTACATTGTTTGATTTTGGGATCACTGCATGAAAATTATCTCTAGTCATGATTTTGTTTTCCTCGATGAAACTGCCCTTTTAAGCTAGATTACTACAGTCCTTATTATCACAGTTGACAGGAATTGTTGAAGCAATTTATTTGACTTCCAATTTACTTTGGCAATGATGTCCAAATAAATTGTAATCTGGTTTGATCTTCGCCTGGCTAGTTACAATCTGTATGTATGACCATTATGATTACCTCACCTGAATTTGGATGGGAATGCAGGATGACATGGTGAGCCAGAGGTGTGTTGCTTATAATGGCCTGAACTTTTCTGATCTTTCGGTTATTGCTATGGAGTGGAAACCTATCCTTAAATGGCTTGGTTATAGAGCATCTGAGAATTGTGAAGCCAACCGGGCACTGATGGAGGGCAACGTGGTTGTGGATGAAGATTTTGGTAGCATCACTTTGGATGATACAAACATTGAGACTTCTGATGATGAAATTGAAGATTGGTAAGTTGTAGGTGATGAAGTGGGAAACGCGGCTTGGCCTAGATATGCTCCCTCTCATTTGTATATTGTGTAAATAACTCATTCAACGCCTCTGTTTTTCCCTGTATTTTTTATGTCAAAAAATTCTGCTAATGCCCTTTTGCAATGCATGTCATCTTCAAAGACTCTGTGCCGTGCCTTTCCGCCCCCCTGCCCGGGGTGGTGGGTGGTGATGATTTTGTGCCTTTTCTTTTTTGTCTAAATGAGGTTATTACAAGCAGAGTGAGAAGAGATGGGTATTTCATCTTTGACATCAAAATTGTTTCTGAACTTTCTACATGAGTTACTTGAGTATGTGCTCAAAAAGTCGGTGCCAAAACTCAGACGGAAAGCTAGAGCATTTTCCTCTTTGCTATTGTGTAGAGGTGGGTGGTGGTGGTACCAATCGGTGGTGGGTGATGGTGATGGTGGTGGTGTTTTGTGGTGGTGGGGGTGGCAGCGGTGGTGATGGTGAAATGTTTTATAGAGAAATTATTTAAAAAAGTTAAAAAATTATTTTTTTTTAAAATTTTTACTTATTTATTAAAGTGATAAAATTATTTTTGACTATTTTTGGAAGTAATTAAAATAAATTGTTCCAAAAGTTATTTTTTAAAAATTCTTATGAAAAGTCATAAATTATATAAATATATTTGAAAAGTCATTTAAACACTCTTAGGATCTTATTTATTTATTTATTTTTAATTTTGAAAAAATTAATATAATTTATCTAAGTAACTTTAAAGTAAAATTTAAAACGATATTAAGCAAAAATAAGTCATTTTTAATGTTATATTTTATTATATAGATTTAATTAAATTTTAAAAATTTCTTCAAATAATAGTTTTACTCATGTTATTTTTAACTAACTTCCCATCTCTATCCCTATTAACTATTCATCATTTATTTAAATTTATTTAAGAAATTATTTTTATTACCTAATAATTTTATATCTAACTTTTCAAATATAAGAATAAGAAAAAAAAAATGATAAGGAAAAAATAACAAAAAAAAATAATGGGTTATAATCCCATGCATTGCATGGGTGAGACTGTATAACAAAGCTGACGTGATGGAACCGATACACTCAATACTTACTCACAAAGAGCGCTGTTTGGAAATGTAAAAATGATCTGCTGTAAAACCCTTCCTTTCTTGTCGGAATCGATCATCCTCCGACGGCAAGGAGGTTGAGTTCACCGTGACGATCTTCTACATCGGAATTACGGTTCTCAGGTGAATTACTTTTATTCTCTCTGTTCTTTCCTGTTTGCCCCCCAACCTTCGCTTCTATGATTCGAGATGGCTTGTGCACAGTTAGGGTTCTATATCCAATTTCAAATGTACGGTTTCAAATTGTAATCAGAGCTTTATAATCACCTAGTACTCAGCTTTGTTTGGAAATTAGGGTTTAAACCACGATTCATAATTTTAGTGACGGCTTTGTAAACTTTGCATGAAAAGTGTTTGTTGAATCATGACTTTTAATTTAATTCACTTGTAAATTTCATTTAAATCCTAGTTAGAGAACACAATGATCGCTGTAATCCGAGGAAGATCAATTAGTGCCACCTGCCTATCCATTTAATGTCGTGTTTGGAAAGTGATTTCAAAGTTTCTGATCAGAAGGGTTAGTTGCTTCGTTCAAGCATGGAGGCGCTAATGTGAGTCCTCGACTAAGTATGTATGCCAATACGCCAAACTTTAGGACTTAGGTCAGTCGTCGGTCTACACCACCCAGCACCATGTGTGGGCGGTATCAGGTAATGGCATTCTTTTAAAGTTTATTTTATAACTTTTGAAGGATTGGTGCTTAGCATTTTTCTGAGTCTTACAAAGTGATATTGTGTGCATGCAAAACCTATGGCGAGGGAGGAGAATTTATTTTATTGTGGGTTAATTGACAACCCATGCATTGGACAGATTGCAAACAATTGGACCTCTTTTGATCGTAAAAGCTGAGGCTTTCAAAGAAATACAAGGTTGGGTTCGGAATTGTGAATACAAGGGACCCTCGTGTTATTTTTTAAATCTTTTTGTGAAACGTGAATGTTGGAGATTTGCAAAGTTGTAAGAGATTGTACCTTGTGCGGGTGGGTAGTAAATCTGTCTGCTCTCTGTTTGATTGCAACCATTCACGTCTTCTGATGTAGAAAAAAGTGTTGCTTCCTCACTTGTCAATGCAGACTAGAAAACTATATATGACTCAGCATTTTAGATAATTAAGGCTGCTTTGTGATGCTTCTTTAGAGAAGTTGACAAACGTTGTTTTGAATGCATTATAAGAATTCTGGACTTTTAGCAAACGTGCGAGCTGATTTCGAGAATTTTTGGTAAGACTGCTTTCTTTTACTGAGAAGGTTTCATGGTGAACTTGTAGATGGCCAGCCGGTCGACTCGATCAAGGAGACCACCACCTGCAGGGCAGCCAGAACCACAGTCAAGGGCTAAATGGACATCATCTCTTACCAAGATACTTGCAGAATTGATGGTTGACCAGGTTCATAAGAAGAATAAACAAAACCATTCCTTCAGCAAAAAAGCATGGAAATATATATGTGATGACTTTTATATGAAAACGGGTCTTAAATGGGACAAGGAGCAATTGAAGAACCGTTATGCTGTCTTAAGGAAGCAATATCTTATCGTTAAATCACTTCTTGATCAAAGTGATTTCAAATGGGATGAGCCCACAGGTGTTATCATCGCTAACGATGAAGCATGGGACAATTACATTAAGGTATGTCACTTTGTTTCTAGTGTCTCGTTATTTAGGAACAAGATCTAAACCTAAAGGAACCACTTCTCACCCCATGGCTGGGCAGCAGAGGTTTTGTCATGCTTGACCCCTACAATTCTCCAAACCTCCATAATATTGTGACAAAAAAAACTCTAATCTAGCTTGTATTCTAGTAGTATGTTGATGCATTAAGGGCTTAGCATTCCTCCAGTTAGGAGTAGATTACATTCTCTATCTATCATCAATCCGATATGTAAAATTTTCTGGGGGATATTCTTTTCAGGAACATCCTGATGCTGAGTCTGTAAGAAGCACGGGGTGCCCAATTTACAAACAGCTTTGCACAATATTTTCAGAACCAGGCGTAAACGGGGTGTATAATGGGCTGGCTGAACAAGACGAGGGGACTCCCAATAATCCTTGGTCAGAACATTTTACCACGTTCAAGGAGTCTTCTTCGGATTCAGAGGAAGACTTCAGTATGGCAGTTGAGCCAGACAAATTGCAATCGACTACCTCTTCAAGAGATGGTTGTCGAAAGAGGGGTCGCAAAGGGATTGATGATAATATTGCAAATGCTATATTGGAAATGGCAGCTGCATCAAAGCTAAGGGCAGCTGCTATACAGAAATGCAATGAAAGGTTCTCTATATCTGACTGTGTTAAAGCATTGGATGCCATGCAAAGCGTTGATCCGCAAGTTTATTTTACTGCGTTGGATCTCTTCAACAACCGAAATGCTAGGGAGACATTCTTATCGCTACGGGTTGAGAAGCGATTGACTTGGTTGCATAGCAAGCTTTCTGTCCTCTCTAGTTCATAAGCTGAGAAGGATCAATTCGTACATGGCTAGTCACTAGATCTGCTACATTGAATCCACAGGAAGTAACTTGTACATGCAGTAGCTTAGTTTATGGTGATGTATTTTCTTGTGATCAGCTTCAAGTAAAGTCAGGTTCCATATTTTGGTTTCATGGAACAATATGGATTTTGGCTGGACCATTAAGTTTGGTGCCACTGTGAAGTGACAGCATATAGCCCTTGAATATTGACTTTAATGGAACTAAGTTTGTCGAGCCTGAATATGTTTAAACGCAGCCAAAGCCGACTCTATATTTTTGCTGGAGCCAAATTTAGTAGAAGCTTGTGAGAAGTTGATTAAACTCAGATGTCCTGAGTTTGAATCTTCATAACTCATTATGTCAGACTAAGAGAAATTTATCTCTCATGAATATCTTAATTTCGGCGTGGATAACCTGTTTTTGACCGAATCAGAAGGGATTAATAAAGGTACTCTTAATTTGATTTTGACATCTTAAACTAAAAAAAAAACAAAAAAACTTGGAAGTAGTGCTGAAATTGAACTTAGTCTTAAAATTTATTGATTAATTGATTGATGAAAACAACCAAAAATTTGTATAATCCAGCATAAAACATCATCCTAGAAGTTCGACAATGTTAACACAAATTGAACTCAAAACAGTTCGAATCATTTAAAAGCATTACTCTTGATGGCAATGTTCGATGTTTCTTCATCAAGAATTTTAATAAATGGCTGGTCATAAAAATAGATGGCAGCAAATAAATGGATTTTGTTAACCACCGAAACTTTCATATAAACTTCTCAAAACTAGAACAGGAAACATTACAAAACAAAGTATAAACCCAAATTCAAAACTCCTAGTTCTACTTGGGTCTCAAACTTCTACCACTGCTGTACCAGATGAAAATATTGCCCCCAGTGAGTTCTACTGGCTTCTACCTCCGGCAGCCGATCAGCATGATTCCTTACAAAGGGCCCCAATGGTACTCCTATTAGGTAAATCATCTCTTTTGCATTCTTCACAGTCTCCAGCTCAAATAGATCTGCAAAGGCAGGTGAATCTGTGCTATGCTAGTCTCGTAGAAGCTTTCTGGGATCTCCTATACCAAAGCTGTATGCACACATCTGTACATCGAAACTATATTAACTGGTGATATCTCTCTTTTCCTGGATTTACCCACCTGGACTAAATGGTGAGGAGGACCTCCTCTTAAGGTAATATACGCTTCACATCGTGTACCACATCAGTACTTTTGCCTTGGTTGTACACAGACTCAAATGCATTAGTGCATACATTGGCATAACCGGTCACTGCCTGAAAGACATGAGGTAACCCTATCTGTAGATTGTTCAGCGTCTTTGACCTTGTTACACTGATTGACTTGTCATACTTAGCCTTCTCGTCCTCCGCCTTTGCCCTCAAAATACCCACCTTTGCTCGCTTCTCGCCTACTGGGTCCTTGCTTCTTGTACTGCTAGATGCTTCAGGTAATGAAAACGGGCCATACTTGCACTCCAGCGATCTGAGCTCAACCACTTTCTTCTCAAGATCTTTAAATGCCATTTCAGACTTTTTCTTTTGCTTTTGCTCTTCTCCTTGTTGTATTACAATGGCATGGATACCCATTAAGAAGTTCTTGATTCCCTCGGATGCTACTTTGTCCGGAGCATTGGTGACCGCAAGGTGCCATTCTTCACAAAGGGAGTATATTGCAGCATCTTGTTGGTTTTTTGATACCGGCTTATTGCTGAACTGAAATAGGCTAAGCCGGAGCCAGCCAGTGAGGGACTGAATGTAGTCCCGTTGAGCCTTCACCAAGTTGCAAAAAGAGAGGTGCCATTGCTGAACTTCAAGCTCAAGTTGGAGTGTTGATTGCCGATGAATTTCAGATGTAGGGTCAGTAGATGGAATGGTATTGAGGTATTTGAGCTGCTGAACTATGTGCATTTGGACCTGGTGGCACTCATACATGCTTCTCCACATGCACATCAATCTGCAAGCCAAACAGAACACACTAATCAGTGTGAAGAGTTTCTCTTCTACATTTTCCTCTTTTTTGAAGCCCATAAAAAATCAGTAAGCCTCTTTAATTTGTTCAAATCTATTCTAGTGAGTGCTAATGATACAATGTTATTTTTTCTTTCAGTTTTGCTCTTTAATCTGATGGATATAACTCTTAAGTTTATTCAATGATCTCTCGGTTTTGCACTAAGAAAATTCCTGCACAGAATACAAATTTTCATAATAAGTTTCATAAGCAGTTTTTAGTTAAAGGTCAGAAACTTGGGTAATAATGAACAATTCATGCAAAGCATTTTAAAACACATTAATTGTGCATCACTCTTAGATTGACTACGTCAATCACACATTGGCGTAAGAACACGTGATTACTTTCTACGATTTGTAACTGCACTAAGAATAACTATATGAGAACATATCTAGTTGATTTCCCCAGTAAGATTGACTACGTCAATCACACATTGGCGTAAGAACACGTGATTACTTTCTATGATTTGTAACTGCACTAAGAATAACTATATGAGAACATATCTAGTTGATTTCCCCAGTAATTTTAAGCGCTCTAGCCATAAGTAACAAATGTGGGCACAACGCACCCATGATTTTAGAGTTGCCTGCTAGGCCCCTCTCAATTTATATCAATGGAGAAATGTTTACAGGGATAGTGTGGGCTATCCCATATAGAATTGTTACCAGCATCAAGACCAAGTGATACTGCTAGGTGCTATGCTAAAAGCCGCTGCCCAGGCTTAACCACTGATAAGAGATTCACTCCTCCATCAATCCATGATTCAAGATCGCAGTATCGACCATCGATTCGGAGACCTCTGAGACACATTGGTCACGGCGTCGTGGCATGGTATTGGACAATACGACCTAAAAGTGTAACGTGGCCATCGATTCGAAGAGTTCTGAGACATATCAGTGATGTCGTCACATCACGGTATTGAGCAATATGACCTAAAAGAAAATATTGAGTATAACGAGATTTTCAGGTCATACCGCAGCATCGCAAGACCGGACTGGCCGATTCAGTAACAATAACTGGAGATTGACTCAAAAACAATTTAGACGACTTGGCCAAGTAGTGCGAGTCTCGAAGTTTATCCATATCATATAACAATATCGTCTTAGAAGGTGTCGAGTTGGATAAGACTCAGCCAACTCATATCGGTATCAACTGGGCCTGGTACTTTGAACCATGCTTCAATCCCTCTCATTCGGGATGTAAAGTGGGCGGGCCAACCCGAACCCAACTTGAAAAAAATAGTGCTAGAGTTGAGCTTTTTAGGGTTAAGGTTGAAAAGCTTCAATCCAAATTGAATTCAGGCAAGACTTCAGTTCCCGAGTTTAACCCGAACCCAACCCGAATTGATAAAATTAGGCTTAACTCGAGTTCATGTATTATATTTATATAAATATATAACAATAAAAACAACTCGGACAATCATCGGATTGAGGTTGGGTTAGGGTTGAAAATTGTATATCTAGGGTTGATCTTCAAACCTCCCAAGTTGCACCCCTGCTAGATTGCAGTTGTCTACTTATGAGACACTCCGATACTTTTTTTTAGGCATAAAATAGATATGAAGATAAATCACTCCACATATCTGCCACAGAGCATTGCCCTTCAACACTACACAACTATCTGTAGAAGACCCCACACCGCAGCTACGTTGAAGCCGAAACTAAGGTTCCATCGCGTGCTCTGTGCAGTGAAGAGTAGGCGTCTATAAAGCACAGATACGGGTACGATACGATACGAATATGACAATACGACAAAAATCTAAAAATATAGGATACGAGTACGATCAAAATACGGCTATAATAAAATATATTTAATATTTTTATTATTTTCAACCAGCATAATACTTATATATTTTGGTAATTTTTTAACACAATAAAGAAAATTAGTAATTCTTTTTATTTTCAAAAAAATGTATATCGTATTACTATGGTATATTCACAAAGTGAAGTAATTAGTTAAATGAATAAAAACTAATATTTACTGAGTCGGTTTATTTACAACTAATTTTTGCTAAAATTATAATATAATAGATTTATTTTATATTTTTTTGACATGTAATTGTAGATAATATTTACAAAATACTCATCATATGCCTTTGAAGTAGTATGAATTTTTGTAAATGTATTGTATGGTATGTGAATTCGAAAGAAAATATTAAAAATTCAATTCAAAAATTATATATATTGCTTTAACACAAAAATATCCGTGAAGTATCTTAATATTTAATTATTATCGGATACATAAGAGGTGTATCCGATACCTATCCTCAAGTATCTGATGAGTATCGTATTCGATACAGGTACGCTGACCTCAACGAAATATCCGTACTTTATAGGTAGGCTTAGCCCCAAAGAACTGTCGTAGCTATGGAGACTTGAGTCCAAACATTGAGCTTGAAAATCTAAATTCTTACCCACTGAACTAATCGCTCGTTGGTAGACACTCCGATAATAAGGTCCAAGAAAAGTAATGCTATACAATTTTTACCCTTTTTTCCTTATGTTATAGACAATCACATAAAATTACCTCACTATTTTTACTCATTCCACAGATGAGAGAGGTGGTATGATAACAGGAACAGTGGCACCTTCAATACGGTCTCCCCTTTGATTGCAAAGGTCATGCAGTAAGAAGAGTATGTTCTTTGGCATTGGAGCAAAGATATCAGCAGGTGATTGTGGAATTCGACTCTAGTAATTTGATTGAAACCCTAAACAAGGGATCAAAAGCTTCAATGTGAGAAATTGAGCCGATACAGAAGGACATTTGGAGATATACTCAGCAAATTCCAAACATAATCTTTCAAGCAACTAGAAGGTTCGAAAATCAAGTGACAGATCTAATACTGAAGCAAATGAACAGAGGAAACATCCCCCCAACTAGGTTGCAAATCCATTCAATTTATTTAGAGATTTGATTGAATCTTGGCAACTTCTTGAGGCCAGGCTATAAGGAATTCATCCCTTATGAGTCCCCTAGTCCCAGTGTGGATAACCTACTTTTGACTGGACAAGAGAGAAAATTAGTTGAGGTGTGCCTAAGCTATTCTAGACAACCATGTTTGTTAAAAAAAGGAAGAGAGGGATTTGATCGAGAAAGAAGAAAAGTTTTTGTTTGCAAAGAGTAAGATTGGTTCAAGGAATCTACCTGTTTGCCTTTTCGAGATTTTCGTTTATTTTGCTTTACTTTATGTATTTACTGTTACTATGAAATTTTAGAATGAATACCAATAAATATAGATAGACACTAATGCGATCATAGAAGCTCTACATCATAGCGTCTGGTGGGTACCTTTAATATAAATCATTAGATTGTAATCTAATGGCCATTAGACAGAAATGCTCAAAATTAATTATCAAGACTTTCCAAATTTAAACCTAATTAAATAGGAAATGTCAATCACATATTAATTGTGATCCTAGTACTATTAGAAAATCTCTTAAAGATAATTAAAAATTTTGACACTTATTATACATTGTCAATTGGCTAAAACCCAATAAATTAGATGGTTTTTTATCTCATATATATTTATGTTATCCATCTGATTTATTTTACCCATTTGGGTTAAAAAAGACAAATATATTTGTAACTAATATCAATGACCTGCTATTGTTAGGTATAAAACACTAAATGTTCCAAAGTATAAACTTTAGAAGTTATTGATTTACCTGAACAAGAGATATCAAGTTTAGTAATATTACCTGTTTTCTTTTTTTAATAGCTCTAATGAAACATATCACTAAGAAGATTGTGGATAATCCCTTTGTTGATTACATGGGAAATTTCAACTTCATTATTGTTTTAGTACACAGATTGTACAACAAGATAATCCCACACTATGTTTTTTTTTATATTTTTTTGGGTTCAATTTGCAGCAGGAACAATTTTTATTTTATTTTGAACTAGAGCATGAACAGATCAATCACATTTTGGGTTTCACATTAAAAAAATCCCAGCAATGGATTTTGATAAGCAAACCTAATTTTAATCTAATTTTGCCATTAAAGTTGTTATTTTTTAAAGTATAAATGGGTTGATTAGAATAAAAGATTTAAAGGTTAAAACATGTATTTATTAATTTTAAAAGAATTAATTTGACTTTCCTTATAGGACTAGAATCATAATTAATATGTGATTGATATTTCTTAATTGGTGAAGAGCTAATTTTGATAAATCTTGATAATTAATTTTGAGAATCTTTATTTAGTGCCCGTTAGATCACGTAAAAAATTTCCATCAGACGCTATGATGCAGAGTTTTTATAATCGTGTTACACTCTCTCTATATCTATATAATAAAGTAGAACGAAATTTGAATCCAAAAGACAAAAAGATGTTTAGATCGTTTTAAGACAAAACATAAACACATCCAACGGATAACGTAATCCCAACATAAAAGACGGTTCAGATCATCTCATAAATACTGATCCGACAGTCTACAGTGAATACTGAATTTTATTTTTCCGCCCAACAACGTTTTCTTTTTACACTATCCGGCTTTTAACTTTCCCCAAATCTCTTTTTCTCATCCCTTTATTGTCACCGATCAAGCCTAATTTTCCTGACTCATGCCTCTCTCTCTCTCTTTTCTTCGAAATTCCTGCCTTCCAAACTCATCCCAAAATCTCTCGCATGGAATCCATCTCAATCACCCAAAAATCAGTAAACCCTCACCATTTTTCTTCTCTTTTCTTCTCTATGCCAATTCTCTTCCTCTCTCTTACCTCTCGAATCTCTCTTCGCCATTTTTTCTCATTCTACCCAGACCAGCAACAATGAAGGGAGCCACCATCAATGACGAACGATCCACCACAGATGAATCCACCAGCGACAAGGTATGTCCTATCTCTGTTTCCCCCCCCCCCCCAACACACACACCCACCCACCCACACCTAAAACCAAGACAATGAAGGCATCTCTCTTCACACCCAAATCCCCTAACATCTTTCTATTCTCCAACCCCTCACACTCAGAATACCTCACAGCACACACAAATACACCTCCAGTCTCTGCTAACACACAACACACCCACCCATCCAGTTGGATTGTTTGATTCATTGATATTTTTTTTTTGATTTTGTCAACTTTGATTTATGCATATTATTTTGGGTCTCTACACTCTCTTATGGTTTCGTTTTTTTTTCCCGCAGGCATTGCATTTCGAATGTTTGGAATGCCAATTGGGTTCTAATTTTTGATGTTTATTTTAATTTTTGGGAATATTAGAGCTATTTTATTTTATTTGAAAAATTGTCTATACCCTTTCCTGTGTTTAAGTTAAGGAATTATATGTTATGCAAGATCTTGATATTGTACATATGATCTGATAACTTTTTTTATTTTTATGAAACAGGTTGAATCTCAAATTGAAGAATACATCTCTATGGTAAGTTTTATCTCTACATATTCTGTTTATTGCATTATGGGTTTTTTTTTTACTACCAGGTTGGGAACAAAACCTAATCTTCTTTGAACTTTTGATACTACACAATGTCTAGGTTTCTTCTTGCATTTAAGGATGAGTAATAGGTGCGGCCAAATTTTTCACCAGAAAAAGGGTGTGTATTTCTAGGTTCCTTTTTTGGTTTATATTTAGTGGATTTATTTGTATAGAAACAATTAGTTGATTAAGAACCAATTTGTTAATGGTATGATTAAGTATCAGTTTGTTCTATTGAAAATATGTAATATTTCTAATTAGTTGTATGGTTTATATGTTAATGATAAATTGACAACTTATGTATGTACATGCATATGATTTTATATACATGTACGTCCACAAATGTTTTTCCTTAGAATTGTGTCTTTCTACAGGTGTTTCTGCAGATGCTGATGTTCATATCAGGTGTTTATAAATAAGCTATGTTGTTGGCTTATTTTGGATTATAATTAATTTTTTGAGTTGGTTCATTGGTTGTTGACAATTGTTTGTGATGGACTGCCTTACTCTTATAGTTGGGATTTGTTGTAATTTGAGTGTATGTGTGTGCGTGTGTTTTGTTGTGGAATTTAATCTATTGAGTTATAAATTAAGTGTTTGTTTGAGCATGAAAATCTTTAATCATTTTTTGGTGCCTTGCTCTTTTGTTGTTTACTCTTTTTTTTTTATATGTAATGGCCTATGTAGGTATGTTTTGGTGATATGCATTCGACGCTTGGACTGTTGGATCGGCTGATTGGGGCTATATAGATGGTCTGAAGACAAAAGATTTCTCTTTGAATTGTGAAAATTTGTCAAAGAAAAGGTGTTTCTCTATGTCAGGCCAACAATAATGGCTATTGTGCACTTCAATATGTGCAACTCTTAACAATTTGGCGAGGTTGTACAATGTATAATTGAGGTTTTCTTAATTACTTCAACTTGATTTTTGATGATTCTATTTGAAGTTGTTGTAGAAATATAGTTAAACTTGATTTTGATGTTGAAGCATGTGGTGAGGAGAGTGCCACCAATTAAGCATGTGTCTGAAAATTTTGATTTGATCTAATTTTTTTATTGTTTTGTAAATTTGGGTGTATTTGGTTTGTGAATTTCGTAATGATGAGTTTATGCGTTGGATTGGTTGTGAATTTATGCAATTGAACTGATGATCTTTTTTATCTCTCTTTCTTTTGAGGTCTTTGTCTTTCAATTCTTCTCAAGGCTATCCAATTTACTTAACCTAAAATTCTCTACTTAGTTGTTTTGTTTTGCATGTCTTTATACTTTTTTAGTTTTGTGTGTGTGTGTTTTATTAGTTGAGTTGGTGGTACCTCAATGGAGAAAGTCTACGCTTACTTTGGTAAGTGAGTTGGCAACAGGTTTTCAAGCACACAATCTCATCAAATCTTTAATATTAGGCGCATAATTTTTGTTTGAAAGTAGAACTAATCAAGGAGTGGATTGGTAGAATTTCCTCTCATATCTTTATGAAGACATGGTTTGTTTTCACTGTCCAAAGGGTTTTTTTGGGGCATCAATTAAGCAGCAGAAGTCACTGCTCTCATGCTAATTGAGGGATGGGTTGGATGACTATGAGGAGAGGTTATTTTAGTTGATTTTCTCTTTCATTATCGCCACCTGCTCATTTTCCTGATTCAAGTTTATTTTCCTCCAAGATTGGCACCTCATCTATTTGCTTATTTCCATGATTCAAGTTGTTTGAATTTCTCCAAGACTGAAAAGTAATGGACTCTAAGACAAACGAAGTGCAAGAGTACAATTACCGAGCAATTCAAGGCAATATTTGAGGTGGTAGTTGCGCTAATCCAATCAATCTAGCATAATTTGGCTTTTAATTTTCATTGTAATGTAATTCCATTTAAGGTGCAATGTTTTATTTCATTGTTGTGAGTATTAAGTTATTATGTGAGAATTTAATAGGGTTGAAAATATTGACATGATAGTCAATTTGATGCTATGGTAGTATTTGTGAGTGTTATGATTTTTTATATTTTTTTTCATTTGCTAATTTTTGTGGATTTAATTTTTTATTCTGGTGATTTTATTGTGTTATATAATGCCTTCAGGCACGGGCAATTGCTAATATATCTATATAATAAAGTAGTTTACAATTCAAATTTTAAAAGATAAACAAAATGACTTTAATTTTTCGCGGATCAGATCGTTTTAAGTTTTACTTTAAAGTTAATCTAATAGTTAATATTAACACACAAAATTTAATAGAAAAAATAGACCCCTAAGGGTGTGTTTAGAGCAGTGTTTTAAAACCCGGCCCGGCCTGGCAGGTTGACCCGGTAAACCGGTCACTAAACCGGGCCGGGTAAACTATTGGATCGTTTGAGCAAACAACCCGGTGAAAACCCGCTACTGGACGATTTACAACAACCCGGGCGAGTCAGTTTAAAGGGTATAAAAACTAGCCCTTTTGGGCATTTTTTCCCAAAACCTAATTGTCTGTATGTTTATTTCTCTTTCCAGTGTTGAGTCCGACGAATCTCAACCTCTCTCTTTCTCTTTCTTTCTCTCACCCTCATCGTCAAACAATCAGCCTCCCTTTCTCACCTTCACTGTTAAACGTCAGCCTCTCGTTCAGTCAATCTAGAAAGAAACAGTCTCTTTCTCAATCAAGTTGTTAAATGAATCAACCCCCTCCCTCTCTCTCGTAGTCGAAGTGTCGAACGAAGGCAGGACAGGAGTTGATTTGCTTAACTTCCTTGGCGATTTGCTTCACTCAGCAGGTACACTACTCATCGAGTCATATTACAATTGTCATTACCTACAAACAAATATTGCTAGTCTATCTTAGATTTTGAACTTTCAATTCTTTCACTGACTATTGTTTTATGGTGGAGAAAGCAACATCACCAACAACTTTTCTTTGGTGAACTTTTTTTTTTGTTTTGTGTTGATTTGTTCTATATCTGAAATCCCCTCTTTGTGTTTTATTTGATTTATTTTTGACGTTCCATTTTAGTAGATTGATATTGAGATTACTACCTGTGTTTGATCGGGTCAATCTTTGTGGATTTGAATGGAGAAGTTAGAATTGGAAATAAAAAACAGGTTTTTTGTGTGGAGTGAATTTTTTTTCAATTATGGAGAAACTAGATTATTGATGTTGTGAGGGTGAATTGATAATATTTCGCCTAAAAAAAAAGGGTGAATTGAGAATAATTTCTATTATTAATAAATATTTTTTATTTTTTTATTATATAACCAGTTTAAACAGTGACCCAACGGTTGAACCAGTAACCCATTGACCCCGTCTCTTTACAGGGTTAATGTCCGGGCTGGAATTTAAAACACTAGTTTAGAGTGACTTTTTAAAAGTACTTTTATAAATTATTTCTCATATGTATTTTAAAAAAAAATAGTATTTGAAACCGTCCCATCACTACCTCTATCACCACCCCCTCTGTCGCCGCCACTGGTGCCATCGCCGTCACCATCATCGCCACTGCCACCGCCACCACCATCGTTGTCGCCGCCGCCGCCACCACCACTATCGCCGCCGTCACCACGGTCATTACCACCCACCACAACCATCACCACTGTCGCCCACCACCTCTCACCCCAACTACAACCGATACTTAAATTTATTTATCTCTCCTCTATGTTTGTGATTTGATATTGGATATGAATACAAATATGTTTATTATTTACCATTTTTTATTACTCTGTGCCTTCAGGCACAGACAATAACTAAGTATATCAATATAATAAAATAGTTTACAATTCCAATCTCAAAAGATAAACAAAATAATTTTTCCTATTCGTAGTTGAGATCGCTTTACATTTTATTTTAAAGTTAATCTAACGGTTAATATTAACACCTTAAATTTTATAGAAAAAATATGTCCCTAAGAGTGTGTTTGTAGTGACTATTTAAAAGTACTTTTAAAAATTACTTCTTATAAATATTTAAAAAAAAAATAGTGTTTGAAACCGCCGCCATCACCACCATCACTGCCGCCGTCGTCGCCACCACCACCACCACCGCCGCTGTCACCACCGCCACCCCCACCACCATCGCCGCCGCCCTCGCCACCACAGTCATTGCCACCCACCACAACCATCACCGTCTCCTATCACTACTGCTGTCCACCACCTCTCACCCCCACTAAAAATTGATGCTTAAATTCTTTTATCTTTTTTATATATTTGTAATTTAATTTTGGATATAAATATAAATATATCTATTATTTTTTATTATTGTGTACCTTCATGACAGGCAGTATATATATATATATATATATATAATAGTAAAACTTCGGTGTATATTGAACACTTCTAAACCAAAAAAGAAAGACCTGTCCTTGATGTGGGCCGCTCCAAAGAGACAAAGTAGTCAAAACTCAAAAGCACCAACCCACACAGTACTAGTACTGCTGTATCTCTTGACCTGAAGATATTATTATAGCTGAGTTTGACCCTGCTGACCAAGTACCTCTATCATTTCAACGAGACACTCACCCCAGTCGGTTTTTATGGGTACCATCCAATAAAAGGGAAAATACCAAGTATGGTAGCTTGACCCAAAAAAAAGTATGGTAGAGAGGAGTAAAGTGAGCTTTTCCTATCAAAATACAGATTTTATAATTTTATTCACTTTTTAATAGGATTTATAATCGAACCGAGTGTCGTGTTAAGTTCGAAGTGAGCTTTTAAAAAATTGTTCAAGTTTGACTCGTTAAAAAACAAGTCAAGCCTGAACCGAACTAAATTTGACTCGAGTCCGAGTTCGAGCCAAATTTTTTAAACTTATTTTTTAAATAAGCCTAAAAAATTGTATAAGTTTGACCTTTTTATTTTAGTTTAAAAAACAAGTTGAATCATATACAAGACAAACACGAGTCAAACTCAAATAACGCGTCTCGATTAGGAGCCCTACTCTTTAGGACAAAAAGTAACTTATTTTGTTATGGATGGCATGGGAGCAGAGGACTAACATGTTTATAGCTCATTTTCTCTTGAATGTTCTAATCTATGTGAATAGAAAATCAGCAGGAACAAGAAAAATTAGAGCTCTAGTAGAGGGAGTGTGTGAGAGAGAGAGAGAGAGAGAGAGAGAGAAACCCTTTAACAAGCTCAGAAAGTTGTGGGTAGAGCTCTGACTCCCTCAATTTGATGATTTCAGCAGAGGTAGTCTCAATGGCCTGAGAAGCAACCATCATCCTTGATTCCAGCTTCTCAACCTCTTTTTTGGCTTTCTCAGTCTTAACATACTCAGCCCTCCTCATCTCTAGCTTCCTCAACTGGGCTGCCCGTTTCTCATGCTCCATCTTCAAAGTCTCAGCATTCTTTATAAAAAAAAAAGAAGAAGAAATATATCATTGATTAATAATCTGAAATTTACAGATGAACTAATTCTTATTAGTCTGAATTAATTACCCACTTTTTGACTCAATTGAAAACTATACAGTTCCGAACTTTAAAATCATATACTTGGGCCCCAAAAGGAGAAGAAAGTACAAAGAAAGCAAAACGATGTCCTATCAATTCAAGTTTACATAACTAAACAAGTAAAAGCCGTGGAAAAAAATTTTCATTTGAAAGGTGAACCCAACCTTGGCTAAGAACCGCATAAGAGCATCTCCGTCCACTTAATAAAATAATTATTCAAAATATATTTAAATATTATATTTTTTATTTTAATTATTCATTTTTAAAATTTACTCTAATCACGTTCTCTATTTTAATTAACTATTACACTCAATTTTTACTAATTTTTAATAATTTAAAAGAAATAAAACATATGAGAAAAAAAAGATAGATTGAATTTAGAAAGTTTAAATGGCTCGTCACATATAGTGAGCCAAGAAATAGAGAGTAGAATAAAGAGTGAGTTTAAGATAATTTTATGTGTTTGACCGGATACAATAACTATAATAGCTATAA
The DNA here is from genome assembly GCA_963454935.2 of Ilex paraguariensis. Classification (NCBI taxonomy): domain Eukaryota; kingdom Viridiplantae; phylum Streptophyta; class Magnoliopsida; order Aquifoliales; family Aquifoliaceae; genus Ilex; species Ilex paraguariensis. The sequence continues at coordinate 339,407 of CAUOFW020002947.1, forward strand.
GAGAAGAAATAGAGAGTTAGTCGGAGATGCTCTAACCTCATCCGAGAGAGAGAGAGAGAGAGAGAGGTGGTAGTACCTTGACCTCCGTGTACAGTTTTTTCTCCCAAGCATAAAACCTCTCCACAGTAGAACAGTGACTGCTACTAGTGACACCCCCAAGGGCTAAATTACCCACAGCCACTTCTTCACCCAATTTTCCAAACCCGTTATTCCACTTGGGACTCGAACCCCATGTCCTTAACAAAGGACTCAAATTTTTCCCATACCCATATACCTTACCTGCACCCAAAACAATCAAAATTATCAAATCAATTTATAATACAAGGAACACAATCGATCTATACGTATATATATGACATTACCGGAAGAAGATCTTTGAGCGGAAAATCCACAAGTAGGGACTTCTAAGAGCAATGAGACTTGGCTACCAGCATCAGCTGCGCTGAGAAAGTACTCATCAAGCTCTTTGATGATCTCAGTAAGGTCTTTAGATTTGGTAGAGACCACCACAGCAAGCTCAGTAGTTGTAGTTTCCTTAGAAAATCGGCTAATCGCAGACGGCGGAGCCGCCACGCTTGCCGTCGTCCCAACGGTTGTAGTGACGGCCACCTCCGAGGCGATGGTAGTCGCTTCCCATTCTTCCTCATTCACTGATCTGGACGAAGATGGCACAAATGGGTCCCAGAAATCCCAGCTTGATGATGGTGGCGGCGGCGGAGGAGGAGGCGGCGGAGGAAGGGCGGAGGAGGTGGCGGTGGATGTGGTCCAGGTGTCAGTGGTGGGGCTCATTGGTGGTGGTGGTGTTGGGGGTAGGGGTGGCGGTGATGGGAGGAATGGTGGCAGGTGGTGGTGATTGTGGTTGTGGGTGTGGGGGTGGTGGAGGGTGGTTTCGCCGGTGGCGAACTGAAGCAAAGCTGAGCCTGTACTTCGAAGTGATCTAATGTACATACTGTGTGAAGCAGAGAAGACTTGTCTTGCTTTCACAAACTGTTTCATGTACCTCTTTCTGGATTTGCATCTTGAGACCATCTCTTCTCTCTCTATTCTTGAATAACAACAACCCATCTTCACCCTCTCTCTCTAAAACTCTTATTTTTATTAGATTTCAACCAAGTTCCATCTGGGTTTTTCTCCTGGTGTAGTTTTCTTTCGCCGATTCAAAGTGGATTCGGAAACCAAAAAGAAGAGAAAGTTCAAATCTTATGCTTTATCTTTCCAACTTTGACAAAAGAAGCGTGTCTTTGAGCACAGAAGCTTTGCATCAATGGAAGACTGTACCGTCACAGAGATAATGTAAAATCACCCACGCTCTTTCCTCTACCTCTTTTTTGTCCGCAACTTCATCAACAGCCCCTCAGTTTTCAGAAAAAAAAAAAAACCCTCGAACCGCGGAAACTTCAATCACTTCTACTCCCTTCCTCTCTCTGTCTCTCTCCCCAATGTTTTAACTCTACGGTGGGGGTAGAGAGGAAGACAACAATAATCGGCAGTACAGAGGCAATGTTGTCGTTGGGCAGAGTGCCATAATGCTGTAGACGAATTATTCTGACCATAATGCCCCGGGGACAAGCCTACAATTTACGACACTCCCTTTAGATTTTTGGGTCAATACTCTATAGTTAGCAGATATATATGTAAGGAGGGTGTTTTGGTAAACTCATGTTTTCAACGGACATGACTAGATTAACATGGAAATGTTTCAAATAAACGTGAAGGTCTTTAATGAGATTTTTGGCAAAACAAATAAAACTGTTGTTGGCGAAGGCATCAGTTATGGGTTATAGATAGGATTAGCCATTATTGATACAACCCATCAACCCAAATCATGAGTTTTGAACTTTTTTTTTAATAATATTGTTTTTTTTCAAACCATTTTTGTTATCAAACAATATTTACTAGGTATTATTTTGACTTAATTTTAAATGTTACAATCGTATCGTATGTATCGTATTCAGCGAGTTTATATCGTGTTATTTATCAGTTTTTGTTCAATACTAATTAATTCTAAATTAATCGTATCATTTTTTTTTTTATTTCTGTGTTGTATTCTTGTTAACCTATGTAATTCATAAATAAAAAATTTAACATCAAAATTTAAGTCTAAAATTTTATTATTACTTAATTGAATGCACACTCATACTTTTTTTATATACTAAAAATTAATTTAATAAATATAGAAACAAAAATGAGTAAAAACATATATTTTTTTTAAATAAAAATTATGTCAATACTTGGTAAAAATAACAAAAAAAAATAATATTTTATTTCTATAATATTAGTTAAACGTGTTAGGCATGTCAATTTTGTATTATTCGAGTTTGACACTAACTCTATTCATTCTATTCATTTATTATTCATGTTAAGAGATTATAAGTTTGTGTAGAAAAATGATCAACCATAACTTACTAATTTTCGTATCTATTTTTATTAGTGTCATAAATTACCACTCTTATTTAATTTGGTTGTAATCATTAATCATAAATAAAAATATAATTTTTTTTACACTTTTAACTTTTTTGATTAATTAATTGATGCAAACTCCATTAAAGATAATGCTAGACAAAAAAAAATTTAGATAAAATTAAAATTAAATAATGTTAAATAAACATGATACTTTCAATTTCACTTGTGTCCAATTTAACTTCTAGTTTTGCTCAATATGTGAAAGTTCCATTTTATTTGAGCAAAAATAAATGGTATGAATTTTGTTCCTTCATTATTTACTCTATTTTTTTTTTGAGAGGTCTTATTTTGTGGTGAATCTCTTACTATTTCTCCATTAAATATTATATTAATCTACATAATTAACTAAATAAACATTTGACACAACAATATTTGGAAAATACAATAGAAGCTCCAAGTAAAGAAAAAAAAACTTATTTTTTTTTTTTCAATTGTGAGAGGTGTTCAAAAAAATTTACACATATCTCGACTAATTAATTTTTTAATTCGATCAAAAATAGATCATTCACGTTAAAATTAAAATATTTATAAAATATAAATTTTTTATAACTTGACTCCAAAAATTATTAAAATTTAAACTTATGACGCTTGCGTTTACGGTTCCTTCACCGTTTGAATTAGGCCTCGAGCTTCAGGGAAACAATTGTCATTGACTCATTGGGAAGTGAAAGAGCAACGGCGCCGTTTTTGGTGGAGAGTTGTTGCACATGAGACGATGCGTTGGCAAAATTTGGGTGTATTTAGGGGGGATTAATTAGTGTAATTTATTGCTGGTCATCTTTTAGGGAACTGTGACAGTGGAATCAGATTGACAGATAACTCTTAAAAATATGTAGAAGGATTTGGATCCCCCCATCATATCTTCCTCACTTGTATGTATTCAATTTCATTATTCATTTCAAAATATGTGGCCCAATATTAAAAGATTAGTTATTTTTTGTGTTTAAAGATACAGAATAATAAAAAAAAGTTAATAATAAATATATTTATATATACACTTAAAATCAAATTATAAATATAGAGTAAAGAAAAGAATTTAAACACCGGTTGTAGTGGGAGTGAACAAAGGTAGTGGAGGTGATGAGAGACGATGATGGTTGTGATAAGTGGTGACGACCGTGGTGATGATGATAGTCATGGGTGACAATGGTGATGCTAGGAGTGGATTTTTTGTAACGATGTTAGTAGTGACAATTATGGGTGATGACGATGGTGGTTTGTGGGTGACGACAATGGTGGTTGACAGAGATGGTGGGGGTGAATGACAGTAGGTGGCAACAGTAGTGGGCGATGACGATTGGTGATAAGTTTGATAGGGGTGGGTGACACTGACTGGCGACGATGATGGGTGGTGGTGGATTGTGATAGTGGGCGGCGATAGGTGGTGGTTAGCAACAATGATAGTGGTGGGTGTTAATGGTAGGCGATGGTGATAATGGTAATAAATATAAGAATGAGATAAAAATTATGGTGAGTGGTGGTGGTGGCGGTGGGATGACGACAGTAGCGACAACGATAATGGTAGTGTTGGTGATGGTGGTGGTAATGACACGCCCCATTCCGGTCTCCAAAAGATGAGACGCGACTAGATTTTTGATACACTTATGATACACTTATTTACATATATAATATAGATTAATAAAATACTGAATAATCCTACAGGTGCAACAAAACAACTTATTATTTTAGCCATTAAGTATGATGGTAATACTTGACTCATAACCTGTACCATATATAATACATGTACCATTTGTTTATTTTTTTTTTCAGATTATATACATATACGAAATCTCATACCCACATAACATATATCACAAAGTATACTTGTTGAGTATGTTTACAATTATACTATTAAATATAGATGGTTGAATGAGTGATGTAACCATTTTATAAGTTTTTTTTATAAATATATTATTGCTTTTCTCGATGTAAATAACCATGACCAACAATCTCATGGACCACTTTGGGGTTCACACGTGAAGTGAAAACAATGACCCATATGCTTGCCACTTTCCTTTCATTCTTCTTCCATTAATTATAATAATTTAGAGCACGAAAAATTAAATTGCATAATGTTTTTTTTCCTGTAGCTCCTAAATTAAACATAGACATTGTTAACCTTTTTTTAGTTAATTAGGCTAGGGTTCCTCATTTGGTATGTAAATTAATTTTAGTTTTATCGGACTTTTAATATTTAAAAAAGTCTTTCAATTTAAAAAAAATTAAATACGGTCTCTGTGTAAGCGCGAACGTATAGGAGTTAGACAGTTAGTATGTTTTCATTACACATTTTACCCTCATCACATAATTTCAACATAAAAATATAGTTAGTTTCCTCTTCTTCTTTTTTTTTTTCTTTTTTTTTGCATTTGTTATTGAGGATTTTATAGCATTGTCTATTAGTTTTGAATTTTAAATTCGTGAACCAAGCAATTTAGAATATACGGTCATTTATCTTAAGCATTGATTTGGTAGATCCATAAATTAGATCGTATCAGTTAAGTTTTAGATATTCGTTTCTAAGTTTAGGTACATGTTCGTTATAATTTACATAATTTTGAATTGTGTTTGGTTTTATATACTTGTATACCTGCAACGACATATATGTATATTTTTTTTAATTAAATATTGATGTACATATCTCATGGGCGTATATATTTGTATAATGTACCTAAATGATATTGTATATTATTCGTCGATATCTTTTTGCATGCAATCTTCTTTGGTGTGTGCTTTGTTGAGGAAACTTGTAAGTATGTGTATGTTAATCTGTGTTCTTTGCTCCATTGACTAATCCATTATTTTTGGTGTTATTGTTATGATTTTTTAATACGCTATTTATAGAGATATTTCCATAAAGTAAATAAAGAAGTTTAAATGTATGTTCATTAATATGTTAATTACGTAGTTAATCGAAGAGACGTTTGCTAGATTGAAAAAAAATCAAAGTTGACAATACAAATTGAAAGCTTCAAAATCTTCATATGTATGATTAGACTATTTAATACGGACATGTGACATAAAGTACGTGATAATAATCAAACAGGACAATTTGGTTGCCTTTAGTTGAGCCAAAAATAGTCTAATCAAGTAGACATTGTTGTGAACTAGAATAGTTTGATCAAGAACACAAATGAAAAATGGAGGAATGACTTGTATTATTCATTCAACAGAACTTGACTTTAATAGCCTTTACATGAGACCTAATTGAATTGAGAAAAAATA